>SJYT01018567.1:13622-223449 GCA_006410635.1 Cephalophus harveyi
TTTTTTATTAAGGGATCTGTATTTTCTTAGTAGATTCTCAATTCTTTGAGACCACATTCCATAAAAATTCCTCTTTAGTTTCAGATGTATGAAATTGGAATATGTTGGCTTAATTCTTTATTTCTCCTTTTATCTACTTTAGCAGTTTGAATCTTTGTTACTACACATCACTATTTATTATAGTTGAAAAGTCATTTTTTCCTACTCATTTCTGTCACCCAAAAGATGAAATGATCTGACTAGAAAATATACTTGAGTTAATAAGAAACTTTGATGTGACTAGATATAAAAGATTCAGAAGACACTCACTATTCTCTTTAGTTGTTTAGTCACTAAGTCGTGTCCAACTCTTTTGCAACCCCAAGAACTGTAGCCTGCAAGGCTCCCCTGTCTATGGGATAGAGGATTTTTGAGTGAAGAATACTGAAGCAGGTTGTGATTTCCCTTCTCCATGGGATCTTCCTGATCCAGGGAACCAATCTTTTCTCCTGCATGACAAGGGGATTATTTATCACTGAGTCAGCTGTTAAGCCCATTTCTGTACTAATAGTAATCACATTAGCAACTGAACTATAAAATGTCCAGGAATAAATTAAAAAAATAAAGGATATATATGGCAATCTGAAGCAAATGTCATGATTTGATTATGTAAATTGGTAGAAGTATATTGGTATATACAATTATGTATATTGGTAGATGAAAAAACATATTGCATATGTTTTTTCATACTTTTAAATTAAAATTTAAAAATGAGAGTATGTAAAGTTAATGATTAAAAAAATCATTAACTTTTTTTTTTTTTTTTACTGAAAAAGAGTCAACTTTAATTTTAACTGACCAGCCTGTACCCAGGAATGTCTCTGAACAATCGAACAAAATCAACACGATAAAACTGTCCCATCGAAGAAACCAATAGCTTCCGTCGGCCCCAGAGATTCTGAGGGCTAGGCTGAGAGCAGCCCGTTCCCATTCCTGAGGCTGGTTCTGTGCCCCACAGAAGTTTCTCATCCCACAGGGAGGGCCGGGGTGGGTGAGGGACCAGTCCCCTCTTCCCAGCATGCTGGGGTCTCTCAGAGTCACCGGTGGGGCATGCCTTTCCCCCCACCCCAGTCCTGTCCTAAGGTAAAGGGAGACCCTCTGGGCAAAAATTTAAAAATGAGAGTATGTAAAGTTAATGGTATATACAATTATGTATATTGGTAGATGAAAAAACATATTGCAATATGTTTTTTCATACTTTTAAATTAAAATTTAAAAATGAGAGTATGTAAAGTTAATGATTAATCTCTTGTGATGTTGTACCAATTTTCTTTTACCAAATTTAGTGTTGGCTGACTTTACAGTGGTAATAATGGTTGCAGTACACAAAAAAGAAAAAGAAAAACAATAAATATATTTACTGACCTGATGAATGTTAGTATCAAGATAAAGAAAGACTGTATAACTTACTCTTCCATAATGGGGACAGACTGGATGCCCATCTTTCTATTTCCTCCTTCTCGGTGTCCAGGAGGACTAGAGCTGGGTTTGTACTATGGAACTTGGCTGATGGAATATCCTAAGTGATGTATGCTATTTTTCATGTTGGATTCTCCCGTGAGACTCTTGGCTCATTCTTTCTTTCTTAAAATGTAGCTGAATGCAGGATCCAGCTGAGGATACTGAGTAGGCTCTTGACGAAGGTGGAGCCACCAGTTGGAAAAAACCACTGTTTCCTTAAGCACTGCTTGGTTGGCCACTCATGAAATGTCAATCAGGTTATGATAGAAGTAGAACTAACCTCAGTTCCTTAAGCTACTAAACTTTTGGAGGTTTTTCTTTGCTTGTGTTTATCACCTATCCTATCCTGATTAATACAGATATATGTAATGTGTCCATAGTAAAATGTTTTCATTTCTTTTCTTTAATGTTTCTTTTGATTTTAAAAGAGGAATTAATTGACACCCTATATGCCCCATTTTTCTTTCTTCACATTCTGCTTTCATATCCAAAGGTGTCTTAGTCTACCCTTTCAATCACTATCTTAAAAATACGTTAAAATGAAGAAACCTCAAATCAAGATTTTTATAACTGTCAGTGGCTAATTTTGCCTGAATACTATTATATTATCGTGTATCTCCAGCCAATGCATGATCCCATTTTCTGAATAGTCTTAAAATCTCCAGTTTCCTCAGATTTCCAAATCTATACCTTTATTTTGCCTTTAGAATATTGATTTACCATGTTATGTCTTAAAAATTTTGAAGCCATTAACTCCCTCATCCTCCTTCTACCAGAACTGATATGCATGTCTGCCTACATTTATGTGTATATTTTCCCCATTGCCTCTTTATGTCTCCGCTTCTTTCCTGCCATGGTAATTGTTAATTGTTTCCTCTGAATTTCATTTCCTTTAAGCTTTCTGGGAACTGTTCACCTCATTATCTCTTTTGTCACTTCCTATTGACACTCTTGCTTATGCACTACCATTAACATTTTCTGTTATTGATTTTTTTTTTTTGTTTGGTTTTACTTGGCTTACCTCCTAAGAACAAGTAGCTCAACTTAATTATTGACAAATTCTGTTTTCCCCTATCTCAATCTTCTGTTTCTGTGACTTTAAATTTTTTCTCAGAAAAATTATTAATAATCACTATAGTAATTCAAAATCACTGCAGATGGTGACTGCAGCCATGAAAGTAAAAGACGCTTACTCCTTGGAAGAAAAGTTATGACCAACCTAGATAGCATATTGAAAAGCACAGACACTACTTAGCCAACAAAGGTCTGTCTAGTCAAGGGCTATGGTTTTTCCAGTGGTCATGTATGGATGTGAGAGTTGGACTGTGAAGAAAGCTGAGCGCTGAAGAATTGATGCTTTTGAACTGTGGTGTTGGAGAAGACTCTTGAGAATCCCTTGGACTGCAGGGAGATCCAACCAGCCCATTCCAAAGGAGATCAGCCCTGGGTGTTCTTTGGAAGGAATGATGCTAAAGGAGAAGGGGATGACAGAGGATGAGAAGGCTGGATGGCATCACTGACTCGATAGATGTGAGTTTGAGTGAATACCAACTTTGGGAGTTGGTGATGGACAGGGAGGCCTGGCGTGCTGTGATTTCATGTTGCAAAGAGTCAGACATGACTGAGCGACTGAACTGAACTGAACTGATAGTAATTCATATCACACATTCAATTTATAATTGCTTTATCCCATAAGCAGCATTTCTTGACTTTGAACACTTACTAATAATAAAATCTTTAAAGACTAAATCTAGTCAATTTCTATTCTTTACCTCTGAACATATTTTCCAAATTATTTAACACTTTTTTCATGTTTCTTACTCTACATATTCAGAATCTTTAGGATTTGAAGTCCTCTTTACTTGCTACAATCTCTCCTTGAGATATCATATCCTTTCACACAGCAATTTTCCATGATTTTGTCTCATGTTCCAGTTTTATTGGTAATCCAAATTCTCTTGTATTTTTTAAATTAATTTATTAATTTCAATTACTTTACAATATTGTAGTGATTTTTGCCATACATTTACATGAATCAGCCATGGGTGTACATGTGTCCCCCATCCTGAACCACCTTCCCACTGCCCTCCCCATCTCATCCCTCAGGGTTGCCCCAGTGCACTGGGTTTGAGTGCCCTGTTTCATGCCGTGAACTTGGACTGGTGATCTATATCACATATGGTAATATACATATTTCAATGCTGCTCTCTCAAAACATCTCACCCTCGCCTTCTCCCACACAGTCCAAAAGTCTGTTCTTTATATCTGTGTCTCTTTTGCTATCTTGCATATAGTCTCATCATTACCATCTTTATAAATTCCATTTATATGCATTAATATACTGTATTGGTGTTTTTCTTTCTGGCTTACTTCACTCTGTATAATAGGCTCCAGTTTCATCCACCTCATTAGAACTAATTCAAATGCATTCTTTTTAATGATTCAGTAATATTCCATTGTGTATATCTACCACAGCTTTCTTATCTGTTCATCTGCTGATGGACATCTAAGTTGCTTCCATATCCTAGCTATTGTAAATAGTCTTGATGAACATTAGGGTACACGTGTCTCACTCAATTCTGGTTTCCTCGGTGTGCATGCCCAGTAGTGGGATTGCTGGGTCATATGGTAGTTCTATTTCCAGTTTTTTAAGGAATCTCCACACTGTTCTCCATAGTGGCTGTACCGGATTGTATTCCCACCAACAGTGTAAGAAGGTTCCCTTTTCTCTGCACCCTCTCCAGCATTTATCGTTTGTAGAATTGTTGATAGCAACCATTCTGACCAGCATGACATAGTACCTCATTGTGGTTTTGATTTGCATTTCTCTGATAACGAGTGATGTTGAGCATCTTTTCATGTGTTTGTTAGCCATCTGTATGTCTTCTTTGGAGAAATGTCTGTTTAGTTCTTTGGCCCATTTTTTGATTGGGTCGTTTATTTTTCTGGTATTGAGCTGCATGAGCTGCCTGTATATTTTTGAGATTTATTCTTTGTCAGTTGCTTCACTTGCTATTATATTCTCCCATTCTAAGGGTTGTCTTTTCACCTTGCTTATAGTTTCCTGCAAAGGGCTTCCCTGGTGGCTCAGAGGTTAAAGCGTCTGCCTCTAATGCGGGAGACCTGGGTTCGATCCCTGGGTCGGGAAGATCCCCTGGAGAAGGAAATGGCAATCCACTCCAGTATTCTTGCCTGGAGAATCCCACGGACGGAGAAGCCTAGTAGGTTACAGTCCACGGGGTCGCAAAGAGTCGGACACGACTGAGCGACTTCACCTTACCTTAATTGTGCAAAAGCTTTTAAGTTTAATTAGGTCCCATTTTTTTATTTTCGCTTTTATTTCCATTACTCTGGGAGATGGATCATAGAGGATCCTGCTGTGATTTATGTTAGAGAGTGTTTTGCCTATGTTTTGCTCTAGGAGTTTTATAGTTTCTGGTCTAACATTTAGATCTTTAATCCATTTTGAGTTTATTTTTGTGTATGGTGTTAGAAAGTAGTCTAGGTGGTTGACCAGTTTTTGCAGCACCACTTGTTAAAGAGATTGTCTTTTCTCCATTGTATATTCTTGCCTCCTTTGTCAAAGATAAGGTGTCCATAGGTGCCTGGATTTATCTGTGGGCATTCTATATGTCACCCACTATTATTGTTTTACTATGAACTTTATCTTTCATACTTGTTATCATTTGTTTATGTATTGAGGTGCTCCTATGTTGGGTGCATATATATTTATAACTGTTATATCTTCTTCTTGGATTGATCCTTTGATCATTATGTAATATGCTTCTTTGTCTCTTTTCATGGTCTTGATTTATAAAAACTATTTTATCTGATATGAGTATCAATACTCCTGCTTTCTTTTGGTCTCCATTTGCATGAAATATCTTTTCCAGCCCTTCACTTTCAGTCTGTATGTGTCCCTTGATTTGAGGTGGATCTCTTGTAGACAGCATGTATAGGGGTCTTGTTTTTATATCCATTCAGCCAGTCTTTGTCTTTGGTTGGGGCATTCAACCCATTTACATTTAAGGTAATTATTGATGAGTATGATCCCATTGCTATTTTGTTGTTTTGAGTTCGATTTTATAAAGCTTTTCTGTGTTTCTTGTCTAGAGAAGATCCTTTAGCATTTGTTGAAGAGCTGGTTTTGGTGCTGAATTCTCTCAGCTTTTGCTTGTCTGTAAAACTTTCGATTTCTCCTTCATATTTTAATGAGATCCTTGCTGGGTATAGTAATTTGGGTTGCAGGTTTTTCTCTTTCATCACTTTAAGTATGTCCTGCCATTCTCCTCTGGCCTGAAGAGTTTCTATTGAAAGATCAGCTGGTATCCTTATGTGGATCCCCTTGTGTGTTATGTGTTGCTTTTTCTTTGCTGCCTTTAATATTTGCTCTGTGTTTGATCTTCATAAATTTGATTAACGTGTGTCTTGGGGTGTTTCACCTTGGGTTTATCCTGTTTGGGACTCTGGGTTTCTTGGACTTGGGTGTATATTTCCTTCCCCATTTTAGGTAAGTTTTCAACTATTATCTCCTCAAGTATTTTCTCATGCCTTTTCTTTTTGTCTTCTTTTTCTGGGACACATATGATTTGAATGCTGGGTCATTTATCAATGTCCCAGAGGTCTTTGAAATTGTCCTCACTTATTTTAATTCTTTTTTCTTTTTTCCCTTCTGCTTCATTTATCTGCACAATTCTATCTTCCACCTTACTTATCGTATCTTCTGCCCCATTTATTCTACTGTTGGTCCCTCCAGAGTGCTTTTGATCTCAGTTATTGCATTATTCCTTATTGATTGACTCTTCTTTATTTCTTCTAGGCCCTTGTTAAACATTTTTGCATCTTCTCAATCCTTGTCTTTAGTCTATTTATCTGTAACTCCATTTTGTTTTCAAAATTTTGGATCATCTTTACTACCATTATTCGCAATTATTTTTCAGATAGACTCCCAATCTCCTCCTCTTTTGTTTGGTGTGGTGGGTATTTATCATGTTCCTTTATCTGCTGAATATTTCTCTACCTTTTCATTTTGTTTAGATTTCTGTGTTTGGGGTGGCCTTTCTGTAGGCTGGAAGTTTGTAGTTTCTCTTTATTGTGGAGGTTGTTCTCTGTGGATGGGATTAGACTAGTGACTTGTCAAGGATTCCCAGTGAGGGAAGCTTGCATCGGTGTTCTGGTGGGTAGAGCTGGATCTCTTCTCTCTGGAGTACAATGAAGTGTCCAGTAGTGAGTTTTTGGGTGTCTATGGGTTTGGCATAACTTTGGGTAGCCTGTATTTTAATGCTCAGTGCTGTGTTCCTGCATTGCTGGAGAATTAGCATGGTGTGTTTTGCTCTGGAACTTGTTGGCTGTTGGGTGGAGCTTGGGTTTCTGTGGAGGCTTTTGGATGAGCTCTTGTTGATCAATGTTCCCTGAAATCAGGAGTTTTCTGGTGTTCTCAAGTTTTGGATTTAAGCCTCCTGCCTCTGGCTTTCAGTTTTATTATTACAGTAGCCTCAAGACTTCTCCATCCATACAGCACTGCTGATAAAACATCTAGGTTAATGGTGAAAAGATTCTCCACAGAGAGGTTCACAGAGTTACATGGAGAAGAGAAGAAGGAGGAAGGAGATAGAGGTGACCAGGAGGAGAAGAGGGGGAGTCAAAAGGGGAGAGAGAAATCTAGCCAATATTCAGTTCCCTAAGTGTTTGCCACAGCCTGGAACACCCAGAGAGATTCACAGAGTTAAGTAGAAAAGAGAAGAAGGAGGGAGGAGATAGAGGTGACCTGGGGAGAAAAGGGAGAGTCAAAAGGGGATAGAGCAATCAAGCCAGTAATCACACTCTTAAGTGAAAATGGATACTGAAGATTTTATTCTTAAAGGTACAAAATTGATATCAAATACCAAAAAGCAAAGATTAAAAATCTAGAGTAGAGGTTAGACTCTCAAAAATGCAATATTAAAAATACAAAACAAAATCAATCATAAAAATTATATATATATATATATATATATATGAAATTTGCTGTAAAACAAGCTTTTTTGGAAAGGTAATAGTAGGTTATAAAAGTGAAATTAAAGAAGTAATAAAGAACTTAAAAATTAAAAATGATAATGAAAATATATCTAAGAATTTCTCTAGAGCTGTTGTGGGCAGTATGGGAGCAGTTCTGTTTTAGACAGTTCCTTTTTCCAGCTTGTACTTCTTAAGTTCTATAGCCCCCTTCCAATGCTTAGTCATTGTTAACCACAGGGTTTTAATCTATTCCACCTGTCACTTCCAGAGTGGTCCCGCTTTGTTTATTTTGGCTTCCTCTGTTTGCAAGTCTCATCAGTGTCTAATTTCTGCCCTGACACAAGGAGGCAAAGGTGGTCACTTATTTAGGCTCACTTGTTCAGTTGTGTTGTGGGGAGGGATGGGGGTGGTTTAATCGCTATGTTAGATTCTTGTGACCCCTTGGACTGTAGCCTGCCAGGCCCCTCTGTCCATGGGATTCTCCAGGCAAGAATCCTGGGGTGGGTTGCCATTTCCTTCTCCAGGGGTTATTCCCAACCCAGGAATCAAACCCGGGTCTCCTGTACTGCAGGCAGATTCTTCACCAATTGAGCTATGGGGGAAGCCTAGGGAGGAACAGTGCAAACAATATCTCTGGCAGATGTAAACAGTCCTTTCAGTATATGGACCACACTGGGTTTGCCCCAGCTCGCAGTGGTGTGGGCTTTCCCAGTCTACACTGCTCAGGCTCCAGGTTGCTCTGCAGGGGTACTGTCCAAAGTGGGCCCTGCATTTCATGTACTTCCTAGGTCTGAGCTGCTCAGATTCGGGATCTTGGGTACTCTGCAAGAGCACAGACTTGGTTGGGCATGCGTTTTTTGCCTTTCCCAGGTCCAAGCAGCTCGCGTGACCAGGTGCTTGGCAAGCACTGTACCAGGTGGGCCATGTGTCTTAATCACCTCCCTGGGTGCACCGTGAGAGCACTGTCTCAGGTGTGCCGTATGTCTCCTCTGGGGAGCTGATCTCTGGCTGAGACCCTCTTGGCAGATGTGAACTGGCCAGGATCCCAGGAAGACTTGGTTAGCAACTGGGAGCCTGCTCACATTTTGGTGGAGGATGCTGGTCTCTGGGGCTGAGATTGTCTCTTGCCTTCCAGATCTGGCTATCGCCCACCTGCCTCTGCCTCTGGCATGTGGAGGGGCCTGTACGCAGCCAGCTAGCTCTCCTTTGGTGTTCGCTTAATCCTCTGTTCTGTGAGCAGGCCAAGCCGTGTCTTAGGTTAGAGCCTTTCGCAGGAAAGTTCTCTCTCTTTTTTTTTCCTCTCTCTCCCATTATCCCACAGTTTGGGTTGCTAGCTCCTTCAGTTTGTCCTCAGGGTATTCAGGCCTGGTCCTTACCCTAAGAATGCAACCCGCATCTCCTTATCCAGCTCTCGGGTTGATGCGAGCATCTGGGCTTCTTCTCTGCTAGGAGTTGTGGGGTTAGACACGTTTTTTTGTTTTTTTTTTTTACCTTCCCAGTTATGTTGCTCTCTGAGATTCCAAAACTCCCCACAGACTTGCTGATGAGAGAGTTTCCTGATGTTTGGAACTTTTTCATGACTCCCTCCCCAGGATGAATCTCCATCCCCAACTCTTTTGTCTCTCTTTTTGTTCTTTTTATTTTGTCCTACCTCTTTTCAAAGAGAATGAGCTGCCTTTCTGGGTGCCTGGTGTTCTCCGCCAGCATTCAGAAGTTGCTTTGTGGAAGCTGCTCAGCATTCAAATAATCTTTTGATGAATTTGTCGGGGAGAAAGAGGTCTCCCTCTTATTCCTCTGCCATCTTTGGACCACCCCCCCCCCAATTTCTCTTTTAAAATAAAGCTATCTATATACTATAAAGAAATATAAACCCATTTCAGTATTCTTGCCTGGGCAATCCATGGACAGAGGAGCCTGGTGGGCTATAGTCCATGGGTTGCAAAAGAGTCAGATGACTTATCAAAAAGTTAATATTAAAAGTATTTGAATTTAAATACTTTTGATGCACACCATGGAGGGTCTGGAAGAGTTTATCTATCTTGTGAGTCAGGAAATGTAAGTTCTGATTTCTGTTTTATTTCAGTTCCCCCCTTCATAACATACTTGCAAGTGAGACTTATTTTCAGTTTATTATTTTAAACCTCATTTCACAAAGATATTTCACATTTAAATACTTTGTTGTTGTTGTCATTGTTTTAATTTATTTTAATTGGAGAATAATTACAATATTATGATGTTTTTTGCCATACATTGACAACAAAACCAATGAAAATATAATTTTTTTCTCCACTTTTTCCCTTCTCAGTAAATGACATTACTCTCCACTGGACCATTAGAAATATTGTCTAGCCTCTTGATATTTTTTTTTTCTTTTTTTCATTCTCATGGACATTTTATCAAGTCTTCATTTATAACTCCAAAATACATTTCAAATTTTCCAGCTTTCAAATTGCCATTGTCTCTGCCCTATTCTAAGTCTCTCTTTTTTGTTTCCATGCGTAGCAGAGGCAAATTAATTCTGAAAGTCGAACTTGTCACTCTCATACTTAGTCTAGTCAATGCTTTCATTTTACTGAAAATGAAACCAACACTGCTTCACTAGACCATGAGGCTCTATTTGCTTGGGGTTTACCTCCCTGTGAAGCCTCACCTCAGACACTCTCCATATTCACCTCTGTGTATTTGCCCTATATAGTCTTTCTTTCAATTATTTAAAAATGCCAAACTTTTAAGTAGTGACTGCATTTTTCTGTGTCATTCCTCAGCTTGATCTGCTCTAGCACGGAAGAAGTTTTCTAATAGTTAATCTCTGCCTTTTCAGACTTCTACTTAAAAGAAACTTTCTCAAAAAGAACTTTCATAAACAATTTTTTTATGAATCACGCTTCACTGGTAAGTCTTGAACACTTTTTTCAAACAACAAATACTTACATGTTTTATTGTAGTTTTGTATGGAGAGTATAAAGTATAAAATAATGCTGTTTGCACTTTTTTTACACTTTTTAGAGTGTAGGGTGTTATAATCTCCTCTAAATGTTAATATAAAAAAGCAAATATCATGTCATTTTTTCTAGTACTGTGAATACAGTGCTGACAGTAGTATTTGCCATTAAGTAGGTTTTTGATAAATGTTAGTTGTATATAAGAAGAATAGTAACAATATTATTATGAGTATAAATAAAACAAATTAATAATACAATTTATAAAGCTAATGGGGCTTCACTGGTAGTTCAGTTGGTAATAAAACTGCCTGCAAGGCAGGAGAACCTGGTTCAATCCCTGGGTTGGGAAGATCCCCTGGAGGAGGGCACAGCAACCCACTCCAGTATTCTTGCCTGGACAATTCACGTGGACAGAGGAGCCTGATGGGCTACAGTCCATGGGGTCACAAAGAGGTGGAGATGACTGAGAGACTAAGCACAGCACATAAAGCTAATAAAAGCCTGTCTAGGACCCTACGTTAAGTTCCTAAGTCTATGACTAAAGATATTTCTATTTTAGCATAATAAAGTGAAAGTGAAGTCGCTCAGCCCTGTCTGACTCTTTGCGACCCATGGACTGTAGCCCACCAAGCTCCTCTGTCCATGGGATTCTCCAGGCCAGAATACTGGAGTGGGTTGCCATTTCCTTCTCTGGGGATCTTCCTGACCCAGGGATCAAACCCAAGTGTCCCACATTGCAGGCAGATGCTTTAATCTCTGCACCACCAGGAAAGCCCTTAAATACAAGAATCCAAGTACTAATATCAAAGATTTCAAGGGAGGAAAGGAAGCCAGGTGGAAAGAAGGGGGAGGAGGTGGGGGGGGCGAAAGGGGTGGCCTTATAGACGTCTCCTGCCACCTACAGATACCCAGGCATTATGGGACATTTCCTTCAAATCATTATTTTCCAGATGATCATAGTTACTTTATTCTACTTGTATGTCATTTTCCTTCAAAGTTTTGCTTAAAAAGAGATATTTCTAATAATATTCTTCAACAATATATTGAGTCATTTAACCTCAATACAAAGACTACAATATTACCCTGCTATAATGCTATTTACAGCCATACAGATGGACCTAGGGATTGTCATACTGAGTGAAGTGAGTCAGAAAGAAATAGAAATATTACATGGCATTACTTATATGAACAATTTAAAAAGAAATGATACAAATTAACTTATTTACAAAACAGAAACAGACTCACAGACTTAGAGAATCAACTTACTGATACCAGGGGGAAGAATGAAGAGGAGGGAGAGTTTAGAGTTTGGAATGGGTGAGTATATATTGTTATATTTAAAATAGCTGACCAGCAAGGCACCACTGTATACCACAGGGAACTCTGCTCAACTTTATATAACAACCTAAGTGGGAAAATAATTTGAAAAAGAATAGACTCGTGTATAACTGAATCACTTTCTTGCACATCTGAAGGTATCACAACATTGTTAATCAACTATAAGCTGATATAAAATAAAAAGTTGAATAAAAAAAGAAATAAAATGTTAGTAGAATTGACTATATTAAAAAGTAATATATATATATATATATTCTGTCATTCATGTATGTCAACTTCATTTTGATTCATATTATACATTAAATATTGATTTCATCTTTTTATGTTCATCACATATGTGTGCATTCTTTTCACACTATTTAATATATACATTGAATTCATACATTGAATATCTATTTGGAGTGATGCTGCTGCTGCTGTTGCTGCTGCTGCTAAGTCACTTCAGTCATGTCTGACTCTGTGCATCCCCAGAGATGGCAGCCCGCCAGGCTCCCCTGTCCCTGGGATTCTCCAGGCAAGAACACTGGAGTGGGTTGCCATTTCCTTCTCCAATTCAAGAAAGTGAAAAGTGAAAGTGAAGTCGCTCAGTTGTGTCCGACTCTTGGTGACCCCATGGACTGCAGCCAACCAGGCTCCTCCATCCATGGGATTTTCCAGGCAAGAGTACTGGAGTGGGTTGCCATTGCCTTCTCCAGAGTGATGCTATATATACATATATATATATATTTACATGTAAAAGTAAAAATTGGCACTTTTAAAATGAACCTCTTATCTTTATTAAGATTATCATGTTTCTTGTTCTTAGTGATTCACTTTTGTATATGTGTATACATATATAAATTTTCCATATTCTCGTTGATTATGGTTTATTATAGGATATTGAATATATTTCCCTATGTTAAACTGTAGAACCTTGTTGTCTATCTTTCTTATATATGGTAGTGTGTATATTTTAATCCCAACCTCCTGATTTATCCCTTCCCTCACCCTCCTCACCCTTTAACCACAAGCCTGCTCTCTATGTCTGAGTCTATTTTTTGTCTTGTAAATAAGTTCATTGTGTCATGTTTTAGATTTCACATATAGGTGATATCATATAGTATTTGTCTTTCTCTTTCTGACTTACCTCACTTAGTATCATAATCTCTGTATCCATCCATGTTGCTGCAAACAGCATTATTTTATACTTTTAAATGGCTGAGTAGTATTTCACTGTGGTTATATATACCACATCTTCTTTATCTGTTCATGTCAGTAGATATTTAGCTTGTTTCCTTGTCTTAGGTGTTGTAATCAGAAAAACCTATTTTTTTTAATTGAAGTATAATTGACATATAATATTGGTTTAATTTCATGTGTACAATATAGTGATTCAACATTTGTGTATATTGCAAAATGATCACCACAGTAAATCCGGTTGTATTCCCCATGCTCTGCATAATATCCCCATAATTAATTCTGTAACTGGAAGTTTGTATCTCTTGATTTTCTCCTCCTTTTTTGCTCCTCACCATCCTCTCTTCCTTCTAGCAACTATTGATCTAGTCTTTGTATCTGAGTCTGAGTTTTGCTTTGCTTTGCATATTTGTGTTGTTTATTCAGGTTCCACATATGAGTGAATCATGTGATGTCTGTCTTCATCTATCTTTGAAGGCTGTTTTTAATAAGATTGTCTTTCTGGCTCATTGGTTCCTGTGGTAGACCTTTTCCCCCCAATACTAACTTTGTTCATGCCCAACCAAAATTACTTTGCGCTCCTAGAGTAGTTTTCAAAAATGCTATCTTCTAGTCTACCGAAATTAGCAAATTCTTCTAGCAGTTTTACTTTTTTATTTTAGTCTGTAAGTCTAATTTCTATATTTGTTTTTCAGTCTTAGTTGTTGCTCTTATTTTTAATATTAGAAAATGATCAAGATATTTTTAATTTAATGTGATTTTTACTTATTTTTGTGGTAAGTTTTTATTTTTTTATTTTTTGGATACTGATTTTCCAGAAACATACATTTAGCTATTAATTTTCTACTAAAGAATATTGAAATGAATATCCATGGAGTTCTCCAGGTATGAATACTGGTGTGGGTAAGCCATTCCCTTCTCCAGGGGTTCTTTCTAACCCAGGGATCAAACCTGTGTCTCCTGCATTGAAGGCAGATTCTTTACAGTCTGAGCCACCAAGGAAACCCCTATAAAATATCAGTAAGTGTCAAAAAGCCCTTAAATATTAATTGGAATTTTTTTTCTTTTAGGCACTAGAGTTCATTCTATAATGCTTCTGCCAGATAATTATCTTTTATCTGTTTAGGTATCATGAAAGACCTCAATCCCATGTTAGAATATAAATATTTCAATTGTTTTTCATATATTAAGGCTTAATCTTTCTCCCAATAAGTTGCTCTTTTGAGCTTCTTATTGTCTGTTTTTGTGTATGTGAAATTCCTTCAATTTTGAAGTCAATTTTCATGCCCATAATCCTATTCTGGCAAACAAGTCATAGAAACATATGTCTCCTTTTTCATAAGTCAGAAAAAAAGGAACAAAAAATCACAAAAATTGAAAGGTGTAACTTTAAACTTATCACCAAATCTTTATCGGGGACCAGGGACAATTACAAAATTGTTGACTCAAAGAATACTATAAAAAGCAATGATCAGCATTCTAGAACCATGTTTTAAATATTTTAAAGGTGCTTTAAAATAGGCATTACAAAATAGAGCCTCTTTAGAAAAACTCAATTAAAAAGAACATAGAACTCTTGTATATTTTGCTAAGATAAAGAAACCAAGGCTCAGATAGAGCAGTGAGATTGAGGACTGCCTTAAAAACGGATGTTCTCTAAGAAAAACTCCTGAAGATAAAAATAGAGAGCTGTCAGTAGGAAACTCAAGGCTGATTCTAATTGACATTTTGGATCACAGAAGAAGCTGATTGCTAGAATAACCTTAAGAAAGGAATAGAAACAAAAAATGATGCACACGTGTTTCCCTGGAGAGAAAGAGAATAACAAGAAATAAAAGGCTGTGTCATGTAAACTATACGCAATATATGCATTTAGACATTCTTGCCTGGAGAATCCCACGGACGGAGAAGCCTAGTAGGTTACAGTCCACGGGGTCGCAAAGAGTCGGACACGACTGAGCGACTGAACTGAACTGAAGTGAAAGCAAAATTAATCCTGGATGTAAAGGGAGGAAAATATGAAGAAAAAGAAAAAAAAAAAAACAGGAAAATATTTTTATAAGTAGAGATTTCTGTAACTTAAAAAAAAAAAAAAGTTCAAACCCAACCTTTCCTGTGGATATTTATGGAGTATATGTTGGCTTTCATTCAAGGTCCTGCTCTTAGCTCCCCTAGGATCAATTCACTTCAAAATAAATTTAAAAGATGGCTCACACAGTGTTTTAAAACATCTGTCAAAATAGAAGTTGAAATTTTCATCTGTCTTCTACAATGCTGAGTATTGCACAGTACATTCACAGTGCTTTTGCTTTTTTGTAAATCATCTCAGGGTACTTATTTTCTTTAATTTACACACATATTTTATATTTTATAGAATGCATTTTTCAAGTGGGGGCTTCCCAGATAGCTCAATGGTGGCAAATCTGCTTGCCAGTGCAGGAGATGCAGGAGATGTGGGTTCGATCCCTGTGTTGGAAAGATCCCCAGAAGAAGGAAATGGCAACCCACTCCAGTATTCTTGCCTAGAAAGTCCCATTGACAGAGAAGCTTGTGGCCTATAGTCCCTAGAGTTAGACATGACATGCTGAGTTAGACATGACTGAGCTACTGAGCATAGTACATTCTTGAAATACCAGATGCATAGTTAATTTTTTTCTCTCCCTTCCATCCATGTAACACATATAAGCTATGCTAAAGAACAGCAAACATATTTTAAAGCACATTGTGAGAAAATAAACTCATGTATAACCAAATGGATTGATCTTTCATGTTCCTAGGGCATTTTTTTAAACCCAGATTTTAGTCAAAGAGTATCTGTTCCTTGAAACTACCTACTCTTTTATGACATCAGCAAGATCTGAAATATCCTCTATCCCTTCCTGGTTTAAATTGCTATAAAGGAATATAGAATTAAAGATCAGATTAAATTATCGTGGATCAAAAATATGGGTTTCATGTTGAATTGTTTACACTATAATGTAAATTGGACTTCATTAATGCTACTGACTTTATCTCTTAGCATAAAACAATATCAGTAAACCAATAAAGAACTTTTCTTTATTCTAATTCTCTATTTTTTCCCTCCAATCTATAGCATATCAGCACAGGTTTATATGTCATGAAATAAGTATCTGTGACTATCTAACCATTATTTTTATTGATCAGTTGAAATAAACTAATAAGTTGTTTTGATACTCTATGTTCATTTATTAGCCAGTCTGTTTCTCATCAAGAAAGAATTTAGTATTAGATTCTGTGATCATATAAGTTTGGGAAAATTTTATTTCTTCCTTCCATGGTGCTTTTTTGTTTTAAGACAATAAGGACCTTTATCTTAAAGATGTACATATTTAAAAACTTGTTTAATCTAGGGTTTCTTCAATTTATTTTCAATGAAAAACAGTTTACTTCATCATTTAAAGTTTTCCAGACAAACTTGGGAAATGACACATTATAACTAATAAAGGCATAAGTTTAATAAACTATTTATTAAATTAATAAATACATATACTGTATAATATATAAGGATATTTTGATTGTGTTTTATGAGTTAATGCACATGAATAGTGGATTAAGACCCCAGGAAAAAGAAGCATATCTATATAGGAGAGAAAGGAAGACAGGAAAGATGGATAAATCCATAAAGTGAAAGGTTACTTTAACTAACGTTTTTATGTAATCCATTTTTGTGTGAAAGGCAATGTTAAATACATACACAAACACACACATACACAAAGGGCTTTTATATATGATCATAGCTCAGTTGGTAAAGAATCCACCTGCAGGGCAGGAGACCCTGGTTCTATTGCTCGGTGGGGAAGAACACCTAGAGAAGGGATAGGCTACCCACTCCAGTATTCTTGGGCTTACCTTGTAACTCACCTTGTAAAAAATCTGTCTGCAATGTGGGAGACCGGGTTTGATCCCTGAACTGAACTGAGAGAGAGAGAGGAAGAGTGTATGTTTGTTGTATGTTTGTATATATGGCCCTGGAAGGGACTTCTCTGGTGTCTTGGATGTTAAAAAAATCTGCCTGCAATGCAGAAGACCCAGGTTCAATCCCTGGGTTGCGAAGATCCCCTAAAGAATGGAATGGCCCTTCTAGAATAGGGTAGACCTGGAGAGAAACCTTAATAATGGACAGAGAGTTGACAGATCAGCAAACCAGCCTCCTTGGTCCGGTTGTCCAGAGCAGCCACTGCCCCTTCTATTGTGTTTTTCTCCCCATATCTTTTACAGAATATCATCCCAGTGATGTTCTCTGAATTTTCAAGAATGAATCAGTTCATTTCAGTCACTCAGCCGTGTCCAACTCTTTGTGACCCCATGAATCGCAGCACGCCAGGCCTCCCTGTCCATCACCAACTCCCAGAGTTCACCCGAACAAATGTGCATCAAGTCGGTGATGCCATACAGCCATCTCATCCTCTGTTGTTCCCTTCTCCTCTTGCCCCCAATCCCTCCCAGCATCAGGGTCTTTTCCAATGAGTCAACTCTTCGCATGAGGTGGCCAAAGTATTGGCCTTTCAGCCTCAGAATAACCTTACTCAAAAGTTTGCTCTTGAATCCCTACTTCAGAATTTCTCTCTGTTTAAACATAGATCAAATATTATGTTAAAAAAAAACACAAAACTTATAGTTGGTTTTGAATGCCTCTACTTAGCAGTCTTCCAGAATAATGGCTCTCATCTTGCCTGAAACCTAGTAGCAGTGAAAGTTGCTGAAGTGAATATTTCTGCCTTGTGTTAGATTTTCTGAAATAGAACCACTGTAGGTGGGACTCCGAAACTCATATGCATAAGATCCACTCCCCACTCCACATAACTTCTATGTGGTTAATCCAGCATCAAGACATCTAACCACTGCTCTAAGACCTGTTGTCCTTGGGATGAAAGAGTCTCTATATTTCTATTAGTTAGCTTGTGGGGAAAGTAGATAAACACAGTGGGAAATCACTGGTCTCAAGAACAGGTTCCTAGTTTTGATTCTGACACTTGCTGCACAATCTTCTGTTAATGTATAAATTTTTTCAGTTCAGTTCAGTTCAGTCACTCAGTTGTGTTTGACTCTTTGCAACCGTGTGAACTGCAGCATGCCAGGCCTCCCTGTCCATCACCAACTCCCGGAGTTCACTCAAACTCATGCCCATCGAGTCGGTGATGTCATCCAGCCATCTCATCCTCTGTCTTCCCCTTCTTCTCCTGCCCCCAATCCCTCCCAGTATCAGAGTCTTTTCCAGTGAGTCAACTCTTCACATGAGGTGGCCAAAGTAAACTTTTAGGGCTGCATTTTCTTATGTATAAAATTTATAGTGCATTCATGCTATATAAGCGGCTTCCCAAGTAGTGCAGAAGGGGAAAAAATGGAAGCACTGGCAGATTTCATTTTGGAGGACTCCAAAATCACTGTAATGGTGACTTCAGCCTTGAAATTAAAAGATACCTGCTTTTTGGAAGGAAAGCTATGACAAACCTAGACAGCATATTAAAAAGCAGAGACATCACTTTGTCAAGAGAAGTCTATACGGTCAAAGCTATGATTTTTTCAATAGTCATGTATGGATGCAAGAGTTGGATCATAAAGGTTGAGCACCAAAGAGTTGATGCTTTTGAACTGAAGTGCTGCAGCAGACTCTTGAGTCCCTTGGACTGTAAGGAAATCAAACAAGTGAATTCTAAAGGAAATCAATCCTGAATATTTATTGGAAGGACTGATGCTGAAGCTCCAATGTTTTGACCATCTGATGTGAAGAGATGACTCAGTGAAAAAGACCCTGATGTTGAGAAAAATTGAAGGCAAAAAGAAAAAGGAATGGCAGAAGATGAGTTGATTAGATAGCATCACCAAGTCAATGGATATGAATTTGAGCAAACTCCTAGAGATAGCAGAGAACATAGGAGCCTGGTGGTCTATAACCCATGGGGTTGCAAAAGTAGCCACTGAACAACATCCTGTACAATTTCCCTAAGCCACTATTTTATTTAAGCTGTGTTTATTCTCACATTTTCTTTTTGTGTTATGACCATAGCTGGGTGAGTTTAAGTGACAGAGAAAAAGAAGTAATTAATCATCCCTTATTTCAGAATGGACATTTGGGTTCTAAGTATGTCAATCACAGATCTTATCTTAGGAAAACTTACCATCTATTAGATTGTACTTTCTATTCTGAATTGTTCCTCAATCCTGATATGATTTGTCTTTTTCTTAAACCTGGATCTTAATATTTTAGGTTATATATATTAATATTTATATTCACACATATATAGACATATATATGTTAGTGTGTAATGTGTAGTGAGTTGATTATGTGATTTAGTTTCATCAATTATGACTAATATTATACACTTAAAATAATCAATTACAAGAGCTATTGATGCATCCTTATCATATATATGATGTCAAAATTTTAAAAATATACATTTTTAGAAATTAAATAAATTATTTAAAAGCAGTTTTCTCCCTCTTTCTCAGCAAGTCTCTAGGGATTTGCATTCTTAAAGAACATACTATCTTTTGCAAAAAGGAAAATCTGTGACTTAAAGCATTAAACAAAATGGTTAGACAACATGATTATGAACTTATTCCTTTTTTTCTCAATTGATTTTGTACATTGCTTTGAAGTATAATGTAATTGTATGTTAATTTTAATTATCATTATTCAGTAGTGTTTTTCTTAACTCCCATCATGAAATGCTGAGACAAAATTCATAGAAGACAAGCATAAACGTATACTATCATGTAAGAATGAAGCACCAGCCTATGTTCGATATAGGATACAGGATGCTCGGGGCTGGTACACGGGGATGATCCAGAGAGAGGAAATGGGGTGGGATGTGGGAGAGGGATTCAGGATTGGGATCTCATATACACCCATGGTGGATTCATGTCAATGTATGGCAAAACCAATACGGTATTGTAAAGGAAAATAAAGTAAAAATTAAAAAAAAAAAAAAAAAAGAGTCTCTCTGGGTGGCTCTAATATTTTTGTACATAAGAAGAACAACTTCAGTTTTATCAATTTTTCTGTCTTTCCCACCTTAAGCATATCATATGAAGCCAGCATCTTCTGATTCATAATTTATTTTACCCCCATCAACCTATGATGCAATGCCCCTCCAGCATGATGAAATATTAAACATTAAAATAATATTAAATATGAACTATTATTCCATTACACAGATGGGAAAACTAATATCTAGGAAAGCTGAGTTGCTTCCTCAATGTTATAAAGAATATCAATTTAGGAATTGAATGAAGAAAAGTATTGGAACTATGTATATCCTTTCTATTACTATTCCATTGTTATCAGTAAAATAGAAGGGGTTTAGGATTTTTTAAAATCCTCTGGGGACAAAGTCTGTTTAAGCAACATTGTGAGTTCATGTTAGTGCTTAGTAATTAAATTTAGAAAACATATTTTATAGCATCATTTCCCAGAAAACTGCTTCATGAAGCATAATAGTCCCTGAAACAGAATACAGAAAACATTGGTTCAGTTTTTAACTCTTTTTTTTTTTTGGTTAATAAAATAAACTCTGTCATTTAATAATGGCCTATCTATATCACATAGTGGCTATGCCTATCAAAACAAATCATGTGCTTGGAAATCTACTGAAAATTTTGAACCATTTATTTATATTTTTGTATTAATTCTAATTTAGAGTTTTGTGGGGTTTTTTGGTAGTTCTTTTTAGCTTTTTGTTTGTTTCCTTTGATTAGATGTTGTGACGATAACAACTTAAGGCTCATTCTAATGCTGGAGCAATGATCATCTTTTCTAGTCGATACCAGGAGAGGCTTTAGAAATTCATAGCTCCACAAGAAAAAATTGGACATCTTTCATTTAGTTCCATTGTACATATAAATTACCCCATTTCCTATGCTCATCAGATATTAGTGATTATTATTATACTAATCAGAGGAGGAAGAAGAGAACAAGAAGCAGAGGATCTGATGATGCATAAGTACATTAGGCATTTAAATTCTGAAAACAGAGCTTTAATATGTGAACTCGATCTCCCCAGGCATATGTGAGTAAAGAACACGAAGTTTAGAAGCAGGAGACTGCTTGTTAAAACACTCTCTGCAAATGTACAACATTGCCAAAATGTGGAGTATTTCAACTAAAGAGTTTAGGCATTTTTTCAAAATGAGTTTAACAGTGACATCATAGAGCAGAGTATTTGATATAATGGACAGGAGATAAGTTGTGCTGACTAAGAAAGTGGAAAGAATCAAATCATCTAACATATATATGAAGAAATATGTGGACAATGGAAAAGAGAAAACAAGTTTCATTCTTTTTTTCTATAGTATTATTAATTATCAGGAGAGTTGTAAGCAGCACTGAGGATTTTAAATATACAGAAAACCTGAAAGTGTTCCCTAACACAGGATGATGCACGTAAGAACATGGTAATGAATTTTTAAAAGTATATAAGCTTTTGCTCTCATGGTAGGCCAGTAATACTCTGATGTCACCCTTGGGTAGATCATACTTTCTCCTGTGGGCTTGAAAGAACAATGAAAACAAATAGTTTCACTTCCACTCTCCGGGAGTGGTTTGTATTCTGCTACTTTAGTATATGGTCTAATGATGGCCTGGGAGAACAGAGTTTTACCACTAAATCACTCAGATGAGTTTTGCTTTCCAGCTGCCCCAAAATAAATATGACAAAGAGAGCCATTCTCCAAGTTACGCTTACATTGCACAGACTTTCTTGAATTAGCAACAAGCTGTAGATTACTTTTATCTATACTGACCTGGCAAAGAAGCAGTGTTATTATATTTTATCAAATATATTATTTTTATTATTGTTATAAACCTTGCACATACCTAATCACATCCCTTGAGTCAAAGGCTAAGTTGCTTCAGTCATGTCCAACTCTTTGTTACTCTATGGACTGTACCTTGCCAGACTCCTCTGTCCATGAGATTTTCCAGGCAAGAATACTGGAGTGGATTGCCATGCCCTCTTCTATGGGATCTTCCTGATCCTCTTACATCTTCTATACTGGCAAGCAGGTTCTTTACAATTAGCATTACCTGGGAAGCCTTTGAGTCAACTAATTGTGTGCAAGACACTTGTTCTTATCAGGGTGACTAAGTATAACAATTTATAGCATTACATTCTAGTTCCTGGTCATCTGTAATTCAATTTAGCATCACATGTTAAGAAAATCTCCTGAGGAAAAAATATTTTAATCAGTTCTATATATGTATATGTGTGTGTTTATAAAAATAAATGTAAAGAAATATGTTAATATCAATATTATACATTCTGTATGACTAGAAAGGCTTGGACTCATGGTGATTTTTGAAAAACTTGCAATTCAAGGATAGTCAAGGATTTTTTTCCCTCACATAGTCATCAATGGTGTTTTTAATGGATTGTAGTCAGTTAGCCTGATTTTACTGCCATTTTATTTTAAATTGATTTACTAGAAGTGGAGACTTTTAAAACAATTAAATCAATAAAATTTTATTTAAGGCCTGCCTTTGGAAATAAAGTATTTCTAAGCCTATATAAAAGTGCCTGCATTTCAATTTGTCTTAGATGCTGCTAAGGAAAAATGCTTTACCTAAGACATCAGTTCCAAAATATTTCCTTCAGCCAACCATTTCATATTTGTAAATTATGAGATTAAAAAAAAAATATCACAAATTCTTTGAAGCTTAAATGAAATTTTTTACATATAAGACATAGGGGCTTCCCAAGTGACTCAGTGGTAAAGAATCTGCCTACCAAAGCAGAAGACACAGGATATGCAGATTGTGAACCCTCAGTCAGGAATATCCCTTGGAGAAAGAAAGGCAACCAACTCCATATTCCTACCTGGAAAATCTCATCTACAGAGGAGCCTCGTGGGCTAAAGTCCATGGGATCACAAAGAGTAGGACATGACTGAGCAACTGAGCATGCACATAAGCATGATGGTGGTGGTATCCAACATTAAATTCCTACAAATGAATTATTACCTTATGAAATATCAGAATATTAACTCATAAGTGATTGAAGTGTCAGCTTATTCTTATAACTCTTTCACATTAGATTTTATGAAAGTGTTAAAGATGCCATAGGAATAAAATATTTTGCTGACCCTAGCAGGACTCTTGGCTCTTTACCCATCCTTCTCATCACTCTTGCTAAGCCCAGTTTGACCAACCAACTGATGCTAAAACCACAGCCTTTGTCTAGCAGACCCTCTCTAAGGACCACCTGAGTTCTCTGCTCCTCTGGAAATCCGAACAATTAAAACTGAACTTTAGCTGAGTTTCCCCATCTACTATTAAAGGGCTTTGGGCTTTCTGAACTATCATTTTAAACTCTCTTCACGATGTTTGTAAAGCTATGACAAATCAAGACAGCATATTAAATAGCAAAGACAGTTTTTAAGGAATCTCCACACTGTTCTCCATAGTGGCTGTACTAGTTTTCATTCCCACCAACAGTGTAAGAGGGTTCCCTTTTTCTCCATACCCTCTCCAGCATTTATTGCTTGACATTGAAACATGCATCATATCATATAAGAAATAAATTGCCAGTCCAGGTTTGATGCAGGATATAGGATGCTTGGGGCTGGTGCACTGGGATGACCCAGAGGGATGGTACAGGGAGGGAGGGGGTTCCGGATGGGGAACATGTGTACACCTGTGGTGGATTCATGTTGATGTATGGCAAAACCAACATATTTTAAACTAATTAGCCTCCAATTAAAATAAATAAATTTAAATTAAAAAATTTAAAACTATTAAAAAATAAAAAAAGCAAAGACATTACCGACAAAGGTCTATAATAGTCAAAGCTATCATTTTTCCAGTAGTCATGTATAAATATGAAATTTGGACCATAAAGAAAGTTGAGTATCAAAGAATTGATGCTTTTGAACTGTGGTGTTGGAGAAGACTCTTGAGAGTTTTCTTGGGTAGCAAGGAGATCAAACCAGTCAATCCTAAAGGAGGTCAGTGCTGAATATTCATTAGAAGGACTGATGCTGAAAATGAAGCTCCAATACTTTGGCCACCTGATGAGAAGAACCGACTCATTCATTCCCTGATGCTGGGAAATATGGAAGGCAGGAGGAGAACGGGTTGACAGAGGATGAGCTGGTTGGATGACATCACCAACTCTGTGGACATGAGTCTGAGCAAGCTCCAGGAGCTGGTGATGGACAGGGAAGCCTGCTGCAGTCCATGGGGTCACAAAGAGTCGGACACGACTGAGCAACTGAACTCATGCTGTAATATTTCTAATAAAGCCATCTGACGTCCACAGATGTTAACAAGTCCTCCTTTGCCACATTTCACAAGACAGCATTCTTCTAACTATCCAGAGGTAATTTTTCTGGGATAACAGACTTGTGAAACTAAAGTAACACCAGAAAGACCCACAGCTCCCTTGTATTGTTGGCCAACCACATAACTCTGAAAAATGCAGTGAAGAAAAGTGAACTATTACTTTAAATGTTAATAGACTAACACTCCTTGACACCCCAGTCATTTATTAGCTAAACATAGAGACATCCTTCATATATAGAGACAAAGTTCTACACTCTGGATTAGTGGTTCTCATATGTTGCATGCTGTGTGTATGCTAAGTCACTTCAGTCGTGTCCACCTCTTTATGACCCCATGGACTATAGCCTACCAGGCTTCTCTGTCCATGTGATTCTCCAAGCAGTACTGGAGTGGGTATTCATGCCCTCCTCCAGGGGATCTTCCCAACCCAGGGTTTGAACCCAGGTCTCCTACATTGCAGTCGTGTCTGATTCTTTGCAACCCTATGGACTGTAGTCCAGAAGACTCCTCTGTCCATGGGATTCTCCAGGCAAGAACAATGAAGTGGATTGCCATTCTCTTTTTCAGGGAATCTTCCTGACCCAGAGATTGAACCCAGGTCACCTTCATTGCAGGCAGATTCCTTATCATTAGTGCTACCTAGCAAGTCCCAAACTACTTGCATTTGAATCCTAACATCAGGTTCTCTTTCTTAGGAAATTGATGCTGAACATGCTAAGTCCCTGAAGTCAGGTCTGACTCTTTGAGACCTTATGGACTGTAGTCTGCCAGGCTCCCCTGTTCATGGATTCTCCAAGCAATAATACTGGAGTGGGTTGCCATTTCCTCCTACAGGCCATCTTCCCAACCCAAGGATCAAACCTGCTTCTCTTATGTCTCCTGCATTGTCAAATGAGGTCTTTACCACTAGTGCCACCTGGGAAGCCCCTCTCAAATGTTAGCACACAGCTAAATCAGCTGGAGGGTTTCTCAACACCTCCAGAGCTTGTAGTTTAGTATTTCTGGGGTTGAACCTGAGAATTTACATTCATAACAATTCCCAAGGACTGTTGATGCAGGGGACACACTCACAACCACTGCCCTCAAGTATATTTCACTCCAGAGGAATGCAATGAACTGGAAGATTGGGATTCATATACACACTATCACATGTAAAATACATTGCTATTGGGAACAGTCTGTATAATGCAGGAAGCTCAGCTCAGTGCTATGTGGTGACACAAATATGTGGGGGATGGGGAGATTGGGAGGGAGGGCCGAGAGGGACGTGATATATGTATAGCTGATTCACTCTGTTGTAGAGTAGAAATTAATGTAACTCTGTAAAGCAACTATACTCTAATAAAAACATTAAAAAAAAAGAGGAAATTTAGAATTTTCCTTTTTTTTTCCTTTAACCACCTTATTAGAGTTATTACTGACAAATAAAAGACTGTATATTTAACATAAACATCTTGATGAATTTGAAGATCAGTATACACCAATCTTTACCACAATCTATGCCATAAAAGTTCATTACCTCCAAAAGTTTCTTCTCACCCTCTGTATTTCTGCTTCCTTCTTCATCTTCTCCCCCATTCTCCTCTTCTCCCCTTTTTCCTCCTCTTCTTTCTTCTTCTCTTTTTCTTTCCACTTAATAAAAGATCTACTATCATAGTGAGTTTTTATTTATACAATATAATGAAATGTAAAGTATAGGCATTATGCTGTACAGTAGATCTCTAGGACTTATTCTTCTTGCATGACTTAAGTCTTTTAACCTTTTTGCTCTTTTTCAGGAATCTAACTTCAATGGAAAATTTGTATTATGTTCCTATTTTACACTGAGGCAGTAGTTAAAAGCTTAACCCGTATACAGGTGATCTGTGCCTCCAAAGAAGGATGAGGCATGAATATTTTGAGTAGATATTAATTGCTTGAGTTTAGTTACCTTATTGTAAAATAGTGAAGAGAGTTTTAAAATTTTTTGATGATAATTGCTTTATGATGTGATTTTACATAGAAGCATCTTAATTGTATGTATCATGTTTTTAGTTTAAAAGTCCATTACTTATTTTCAAAATCAAAATCAAATAAATGCTAGCCATCTGCAAAATAAAGCCATGTTATTTTCAAGGGGCAAACTAATGCTGATTTTACCATGTGCAAGTAAAATATGTTGAAGAAATTAGCTTTAAAAATATAATCAAACATCAAAATAAGTAAGTGGTATATCGGATGCAGACTCCTTTTCTTGATATTTAAATCAATTCTGGATCACTTAAAATATTTTTTACAATATATATTTTGTGTATATGCTCGTTTAAATCACCTCTTGGAAAATGCATTTACATAATTTTATATTGAATATGCAGAAACAGCCATCATTAACTGAATGAGGCTAAGTTTCTCTCACCTCTCACCTCGCGAGTGGTAGCTCCACATTCTTAGTGAAAAGTTAGTCATGTATTTTGCATGAGCTTGAGAGACTGTTGCCCATTCCTCACACACCCTGCTTTTTTCTTAAAGATGAATTAATAGACTTTATTCTCATGAACATTTTATAAGACAAACATCTTTGAGTACATTATTCAGTTCAGTTCTTTTGCCTGGTTATACACAATATGAATATTCTATTCCCTAATGGATTTCATGCCAAGCTTTCTTCCAGGGTATGCGTGAGAACTCCCAAACTATTCAACAGTGAAAATCAACATAATATTTTTTCTCAAAATATTGTAATTGGAAAACTCTCCAAGACCTTATTATTTTACAGATTATATTAAAAAAAAGCAAGCTACAGAAACTTTAAGTTATGCATTTGCTCAAACACACACAGCATGGTAATACTTATACCAGACCATAATGCTCCTTCCTCAGGCTTTTTCCTGCTTCACTCCCCAGTCCATGATGGAACTAAGTATTTTTCCCTAAGAAAATACATGCAGTAGTTCTGTTAGTTGGTAACAAACAAAAGCAACAACAAAAACTTCAGCATTTTTTGCCACTCTATCCTGTAGAACATACTAACACATATGATGATGATGTTAATGATGTACAAATTGTCACCACACAGGGAAACTGTAAACATTTAAAAGTTAGAATAGACCAAGCACAGTATGATTTAAACTCCAAAGAGAAAAATCTTTGTTCTATACTACAAGCATATTTAAAATAAATGGTGTTACTATTTTATGAGTTTATCCAAATAGAACATTTCTATGAATCAGCTTCCACTTTTTCATGTGACACATTATTTATTAAGTAAAGATGAAGTTCCTTATCTCTCAATTCATTTTCATGTCTGTCCTACACAATATTTCCTATTAATATTACTTCATATGAGAATAAAGTAAATGTACTTTTCTCTATACCCCATAAAGTCTGAAGGTAAAATCGGTACCAAGTCTGCCTGTTGCAGAGTCAGCTTGCTGTTTTCCTTATTGTTATAACTATTATTTAATACAAGTGTTTCCAGGATGGGCTTCCAAATTTGGAGAGCTGACTAGAGGAATTTAACTTTAAAATGCAGGGTACATTAACAACAGAAGCCCCAAGAATGGGCTTCCCTGGTGGCTCAAATGGTAAAGAATCTGCCTGCAATGCAGGAAACCTGGGTTTGATTCCTGGGTCAGGAAGATCCCCTGGAGAAGGGAATGGCAACCCATGAAATTATCCTTGCCTGGGGAATCCCATGGACAGAGAAGTCTGGCGGGCTGCAGTCCATAAAGTTGCAAAAAATCGGACACAACTGAGCAACTAACACTTTCACTCCATCCTATGAAGACACAATCTTTAATTGAACATGATTAATATTTGAAAAGCAAATTCATGTCTATAAATATTTTTTATCGATTATGTGTTTTCTCTAGGAGTTCAAATACTTTTCATGTGTGTGTGTACTAAGTTGCTTCAGCTGTGTCCAACTTTCTGCAACCCCATGGACTGTAGCTTGCCATGCTCCTCTGTGGGACTCTCAGAGCAAGAATACTTGAGTAGGTTGCCATGCCCTCCTCCAGGGCATCTTCCCCAACCAGGTACCGAAACCTTGTCTCTTACATCTCCTGCATTGGCACGCAGGTTCTTTACCAGTAGTGCCACTTGGGAAGCCCACTCTTCATGTGATTGTGTATAAATCTAAACTCATTAAGATACCTCAATAGCAGTGCCTCTTTTGAATGGTAGACTTGATGATTGAAGTCTGTTTGTCTTCAGTAAAAAGATTCATGGGATGGGCTTTCAAGGTGGGTCAGTGGTAAAGAATCTACCTGCCACTGCAGGACACACAGGTTCGATCCCTCATCCGGGAAGATCTCACAGGCCACAGAGCAACTAAACCCATGCACCACAGCCATGGAGCCTGTGCTGCAAAACCCAAGAACCACAACTCCTGAACCCACAAGCCGCATGCCGCAACTACTGAAGCCTGTGTGTCCTCGGGCTTGTGCTCTGCAATAAGAGAAGCCGCCACAGTGAGAAGCCCACACATTGAAACTGAGAGTAGACTTCGCTCACCACAACCAGAGAAAAGCCTGCACAGCGGTGCAGACCTGGCACAGTCAAAGCTAAATAAATTAATAATACCACCAAAGAATCACTGCAGTGTACCTCGGCTGTGTGTTATATTACAGAAGTGAGTGAAAGCCACCCAAATGAGAACAAGCAAAGGCTATTTGTTCAGAGTTTGCTGTAGTAAGAAGCTAGCCACTGTTATTTGCATTTGGCAGAGATAGATAGCAGGAAGCTAATGGGAAAGTTTCATTGTGGGGAAAAAAAAGAAAGACTTAAGGTGTGCTCTGATTGGAGGCTGTTAGAGCACGGGGAAATGGGCAGGAAAGGGGTAGACTAAAACGGATTCTCTTCTGTTCCTGGTGACATTTTCTTGCTGTTTGAGATATAGATGTATTTCTGAAGATCATTTTTTTTTTCATTTATTTCAGCTCCAAATTCTTTATTGAACAATGACTAGTGGCATGTTCATTTCTGTTACTCTGTTAATTTAATTAGATCTCAGTGATGAAATATTTTCTTATAAATCAACTTTATTTTTCATAGCATAGGTTGGCTTGTGAGTTTTCACAACTAGCCCTTATATAGGATATCAAGCCCTTTTAGCAATCCAACTTGGGCTGGACTCTCAATTCTAACTCCCTCTTTGGTGCTGGTAGAAGACAATGTCTCTTTTCTTGTGCAGCCATGAAGTCCTGTTCTTCAGGCTTTAGGAACTATATTTGGCTGTATCTTTCTGACTCTCGACAACTGGATATGTGTTAGGTGGATTTATTGTTTGACGTATATATTTTTTTCCCCATCTTTATTGACTATTGGTTGTTTCTCTTTGTGTTTATTTGTCATAGTTGTAATTCAGCCACTAACTCATGTCTGACTCTTTGTGACCCCATGGACTGTAGCTTACCAGGCTTCCTTGTCCTTCACTATCTCCTAGAGTTTGCTCAAGCTCATGTTCGTTGAGTCAGTGATACCCTCCAACCATCTCATTCTCTGTTACCCACTTCTCCCCCTGCCCTCAATCTTTCCTACATCAGGGTCTTTTCCCACAAGTAGATTCTTCGAACCAGGTGGTCAAAGTATTGAAGCTCCAGATTCAGCATCAGTCCTTCCAATGAATATTCAGCATTGATTTTCTTTAGGAATGTGTGTGTAATTCACCCTGTTACCACTACAGATATGTCCACATCAATCTGTGACTAATTCTATTTAAATATTTTACCTAAACCCAAGATCCCTTTCTGCACTATGTTTAAACTGAATTCAGTTCTGAAAGTCATGCTATATTCCCCTTCCTCTGATTTGCAATTTGGTTTATATTTGTGAAAAAAAGGTGAAGCTACTCAGTCATGTCTGACTCTGTGAGCCTATGGACTATAGCTTACTAGGCTCCTCAATCCATGGAATTTTCCAGACAATAGTACTGGAGGGGATTGCCATTTCCTTCTCCAGGGGATCTTCTCGACCCAGGGATCGAACCCAGGTCTCCCACATTGCAGGCAGACGCTTTTACTGTCTGAGCCACCAGGGAAGCCCTTTGGTTCATACTGTGTTTATATTAACATTATTTATTGTTAAATAGAGGGCCAGTCCTGGCCAAGGATTTGGGCCTTCTTTTCATATTGTAAGTTTCTGCTGGGAATTGGCAGAAATTGGCATTGTGTAGGTAATGGTGTCATTTCCAAAAGACTGTGGGATAGAATATGGGACTATGGGACAATAAAACATGAGCAGAAATGATGCATTTTATTCTTGATGGGCTAAATAAAATATTCTTTGGAATCCCCCATTTATCTTTTCCATTTTTTTTTACTCACTGGATGTAAAGATTTGTTATGAATCAGATAAAAGTAGATTCATAACACAGAAGAACCTGAGTTCCTAAATATCCACATGGAATAGATAGTAGACAGTTTCTACTCTGGGTCAGAAACTCCTCTAAGAAACTGTGTGTGAGAGAGAGATTTTTATATTAAATTAGTAAGAATCCAAAGCTTATATTGTAGATTTTTACACAACTTTAAATATTTCAATTTATTTGATTCTGTGATGACACTTTCAAATTTTTAGGTCTCATGGGATTTGGAAAATAAATAGGAATTTTCACATTTCATACTATTGGTTACTGAATTCATTCTTCTATTTCTATTTTCCTGATTCTTCATTTCTTGTATTTTTGTTACTACTGATTGTTTTCCACCACTGACTTATCTTTTTCTTACATAGAAGTGTGACTGAAGACTCAGAGCCTTGGCTTTTAGATCATTCTGTTCTTCATGAGAGTAACTACCATTAGAGACATTGCTTCTGAAATTACTGCTGAGCTCTTGTTTCAAAATTTAAATTCTTAACTTTTCAATGAGATATTATTTTCAACTATATAATGCAACTACATAGCATTCAAATCTAATTTGAATGCTAGAAATATGCACAGTTGGAAAACTATCTTAAAATCAACATTCAGTATTTACCCACAAAATCACTTTGCCTTAGAAATCCCCAATTCTTTCAGGAATGCCATAACTATTGCAATAACTCATGCTAACATCTAATCTAGCATTTACAAATATTCAGTTAGAATTTCAAAATATTAATTCCATCATAATACTATGGTTTCAATCTGTGATTCAATCTCCATATCACTTAAGTATTTCAAACAAATTCCAAATTCAGTATGTACAAGATGAATTCACACTTTGTCCATAATCATTATTCTTTCATTCTGTCTTCTGTTAATATGAACCAAATGATGGTTCAATTTCTAAGTTGGTAACCTAGGAGTCACTTAGAACACTATATCTCATTAATATGTAAAATCCAGGCAATCAGTAGAGCTCAACATTCTATATTTTAGAGTCTTTTGAACCTATCCACTTGATTCCATCTCAATCTGTGCAACAGAGTCTATTACTATATTCATCTTGCAGTATCATAGTGTTTCTCTAATGTGTGTGCTCCATGTAAGTTCTTTCAGGGTAGAGGCTGCAACTATTATCAAAACCATTCTACTAGCAGAACTTATCACATTGTCCAAGTACAACAGGTCAGTTAACTCTTTGTTAAATTAATAAATAAATATATTTTCACAAGGGGTACTCTTTTTAAGGGCCATCTCTGTTTTGAAAGAGGGTAATAGGTCATACAAGTCTACAAATATCCATTAATAGGTCTACAAATTTGTAAGGCCTCCCCAGACAGCCATTTTGCTTTTTTGCATTTCTTTTCCATGGGGATGGTCTTGATCCCTGTCTCCTGTACAATGTCACGAACATCATTCCATAGTTCTTCAGGCACTCTATCAGATCTAGGCCCTTAAATCTATTCCTCACTTCCACTGTATAATCATAAGGGATTTGATTTAGGTCATACCTGAATAGTCTAGTGGTTTTCCCTACTTTCTTCAATTTGAGTCTGAATTTGGCAATAAGGAGTTCATGATCTGAGCCACAGTCAGCTCCATCTCTTCTTTTCACAGCTATTTGTAAGGCCTCCCCAGACAGCCATTTTGCTTTTTTGCATTTCTTTTCCATGGGGATGGTCTTGATCCCTGTCTCCCGTACAATGTCACGAACCTCATTCCATAGTTCTTCAGGCACTCTATCTATCAGATCTAGGCCCTTAAATCTATTCCTCACTTCCACTGTATAATCATAAGGAATTTGATTTAGGTCATACCTGAATGGTCTAGCAGTTTTCCCTACTTTCTTCAATTTGAGTCTGAATTTGGTAATAAGGAGTTCATGATCTGAGCCACAGTCAGCTCCTGGTCTTGTTTTGGTTGACTGTATAGAGCTTCTCCATCTTTGGCTGCATAGAATATAATCAATCTGATTTCGGTGTTGACCATCTGGTGATGTCCATGTGTAGAGTCTTCTCTTGTGTTGTTGGAAGAGGGTGTTTGCTATGACCAGTGCATTTTCTTGGCAAAACTTTTCATAGTTATTATTTATTTCTCTGTTTCTCTCTTTGTTTATATCCATCATCTTTCCTATTTTCCTCCTTTTTATTTCTCTGTGTATGCTCTATTACTCCTTACCTTCATGAGTTGAATACCTAGCTCATTTTCCTTCTTTCTTGGTCTTTGTTTACATGTATTTAAAGACTGCCCTAGCTCTCTAAGGGCTTTCTGGGTGGCACAGTGGTAACAAATCAGCCTCCCAGTACAGGAGATGTGGGTTCGATCCCTGAGTCAGGAAAATCCCCTGGAGAAAAAAATGGCAACCCACTCCAGTATTCTGGCCTGGAGAATCCAATGGACAGAGAAACCTGGCAGGCTACAGTCCATGGGGTCACAGGAGTCATGACTTAGCATTTATGACTTAGCATCTAAACCACAAAGCTTTCCTTGCCATAAGGCTCTGTATTTTTAATAATTTTTCTATCTGATTTTCTCTTAGATACAAATGTTCTTTAGAGGTATCTTTTTTTGGTTTCCAGACATGGAATTTAAAAAAAAACTATCATTATATGAATTTTTAATTTTATTGCACTGGATCTGTGTGACATTGATGCCTTAAATCTTACTTATTTATTTATTTTTTCAGCCAAGAGCATGTCCAATCTTTGTGAAGTTTCATATGAGCTTGAAAAAATACAACTTCCATTTGTTGGAAATGAAGGTATGTATGTATATGCGTGCATGCATGCTCAGTTGCTTCAGTCATGTCTGACTCTTTGCGACCCTGTGGACTGTATAGCCTGCCAGGGTCCTCTGTCCTTGGGATTCTCTTAGCAAGAATACTGGACTGGGTTGCCATGCCCTCCTCATACAGGTATATACATTAGTACTATTACTGAATATGTACATAATAGTTACATTGATATATATTAGCACCTCTTAACCACTTTGCTAAAACCTTCTGAATATGTGCCTGTTTGTTGTTGGCTAGACCCACTATTTCCTTCCCTCAGTGTGTGCTCACTTTTCTTTCTGAGATTCCTATTAGAATGGTGTTGACATTTCTGCTTATCTTTCATATCTAAGTCTCCTCTCATTCTTTTCATCTCTTCAGACTTTCTTGATGCCTGCTGGAATGATTCTTCAACCTGAACATCCAGCTTGCAGATTCAGACTTTGTATCTGCTATTTCCTGGGCCACAGTGAGAATGAAGGTACAAACCATGCCAAGCAACGTGAAGGGAAAAAAGGGACACAAATAAAACCGTCTCCTGGAGGCTGGCTGGTGCTTCAGCTGTGTCCCAGGCTCTCTCTACATAAGGCCATCATCGTCCCCAGCCCACGCCCACCCCCAGCTACTGGGTCCTCATCGAGACTCTCTCGAGCATTTCTCATGATGTTCATGTTATCTGGCTGACCACAGTCGAGATCCATCAAACCTCCCATCTCTTCTGTAGCCCTGGGGTCCATCTGGAAGCCAACAATCCATGAATAGTCATTTCATGTCCATCCTGGCTTATCTATAGGTCTCAGTTCTCTTCTGTTATATCCACTTCTTGTCATAATTTTATTCATTTCAAAATAATGCAAGAAGGAAAAAACCAAGAAGTTTCGGATCATTTTACTAGCAACAAATATCTGTAAATATTAATTTATCCCATGTTTGATATATGAATGAGTCAAGTGCCAAACTATTAAATTCAAATAACAGGAACAGCAAAGAATGAACTGAATTCTTGGCTAGTAGAGTAGCCACATTTTTCTAGCAGACTTGACCTGTTGAAGTTCAGAGGTCTGGGGTAGAAAACCTTAACAGAGGTTCAGAGAAGCACCAAATCTGAAAGGACAAGTTTCTCAGGATAAATTCCCCAGGAATTTAAGCAGAGTGGCTTCTCCATAGAGTTGCCCTATTTTACAAATAAAAATATATAGGACACCCTATATTTTCAACTTGAAAAATAGCTTTGACTGCCAAATTTTTGTAATTTATTCCCCAAATAGTTGAACACAGGACATTTGAAGAGTTCTGACAAGGTCAATATATGATACAGGACAAAAACATTAAATATAGGATATACACTATGTATACTGGTCACCTGGCAACCCTCTTTCTTCATCCATTGATGTTACTAGACTTCCTCAGGCCTAATGATACTCATGGTCACAATGACAAAGGCTTTCCTTCCACACGTTTGAGGCATGACCACCTTGGGTGAGAATATGGGAAATCAGGACCATTCGGGGAAATTCCAGGGTAGGTATTGCATAACAGGGGGTTTCTTTATAGCAGCGGTCCTCAACCCTAGAAATATATTAGCATTACCTGGGGATTGTTGTCAACAAACCCAGGATGCCTAGTAAGATTTAAATTTCAGATAAACAAGAAGAATTTCTTACTGTAACTATGTCCCAAATACTGCATGCTGCTGCTACTGCGGCTAAGTCGCTTCAGTCGTGTCCGACTCTGTGTGTCCCCATGGACGGCAGCTCACCAGGCTCCCCCGTCCCTGGGATTCTCCAGGCAAGAACACTGGAGTGGGTGTTCTTTCATGCATTTCTTTCTCCAATGCATGAAAGTGAGAAGTGAAAGTGATGTCGCTCAGTCGTGTCTGACTAGTAGCGACCCCATGGACTGCAGCGTACCAGGCTCCTCTGTCCATGGGATTTTCCAGGCAAGAGTACTGGAGTAGGGTGCCATTGCCTTCTCCAAATACTGCATAGGATATATTTAAACTTTAAAAAAAAATGTGGTTTACTCAAATTTAATTGGGTATTCTGTATTTTTATTTCTTAAATCTGGCAACCTTATGGGGGCACTTTGGAGATACATCCTTGCCTGGGCCATGCCCCAGATTAAATCAAAATCTAATGGTGGGATCTATTGTTTGGTCCCTTCAGGCTAATGTGCAGCCATGGTTGATGACCTCCCCAAGCTCTATCTTTCTAGATAGAAGATAGACTAGATCAGATGGAGTCTAGAATGGAGAATCTCAGTTTAAATGTTATGTAAATCATCTGGGATTGGGTCACCAGCTGATTCTATTGTCTGGGGTGGGACTTGAGAGTCTGTACTTTTAACAAGCTCCAGATGATGTGATTCCATGGGTCACCGAACTTCTTTGTTGAAGAACTGTTTAGGAGCACTTGTTGGTTAGACAGTGCTAGATGGGGCTGGAGTAAAAGCCTACTGCTCCTGAGAGAGTATCAGTGCCTCTTTACCACCCACGCCTGTCCACAGGAGTTCAATGCACTTTCCAGGCCTTCTTCTCACTGGCGCGGTGGTGGTACCAGGTAAGAAGAGTGGCTCCTTGGTCCAACTTGTCTTAATGGTTTCCTTGCTGAGCATAGGATGTACCTGAGTATAGGGAGCAAAATCTAGTGTGTGCATTTGGGAATGAGTACTGGAATGAATACTAGGATGGTGGGCTTCCCGGGTGGTGCTAGTGGTAAAGAAGCCACCTGCCAATGCTGGAGACATAAGAGATGCGGGTTTGATCCCTGGGTTGGGAAGAGCCCCTGCAGGAAAGCATGACAACCCACTGCAGTATTCTTGCCTGGAGAACAGGGGAGCCAGGCAGGCTGCAGTGCATAGGGTTGCAAAGAATCAGACATGACTGAAACGACCTGGCTCACATGCACTGGGATGGTGGAGGCGGTGGTTGATGTAGTTCCTGACCTCCAGGGAAGGATACTCAGACCCCACTTGACTTGACTTTTTAAAAAATTATTTTATTGAAATATAGTTGATTTACAATGTTGTGTTAATGTCTGCTGCACGGTAAAGTGATTTAGTAATACATATGTATATATTCTTTACCATATTCCTTTCCAGTTTGGTTTATTACAAGATATTGAACATAGTTTCCCGTTCTATACAGGAAAGATCTTGCTGCTTTTCCATTCTGTATATAATAGTTTGCTTCTGCTAATCCCAAACTCCCAATCCATCACTCCCCTTCCCCCTTCCCTCTCAGCGAGGTCACTAGTCTCCTTTCTATATCTGTGAATCTGTTTCTGTTTCCTAGATAAGTTAATTTGTGTCATATTTTACATTCCACATAAAAAAGATATCATATTGTATATTTGTCTTTCTATGTCTCACTCACTTCACTTAGTATGATAATCTCAGGTTCCATCCATGTTGCTGCAAATGGCATTACTTCATTCCTTTTTATATTTCAATTCCTTTGTATGACTGAGTAGTATTCCATTGTGTGTATGCATATGCCACATTGTCTTTATCTATTAATGAACATTTAGGTTGTTCCCATGTCTTGTCTATTGTAAATAGGGCTTCTATGAACAGACTGGTTCCAAATAGGAAAAGGAGTACGTCAAGGCTGTATATTGTCACCCTGCTTATTTAACTTCTATGCAGAGTACATCATGAGAAACGCTGGACTGGAAGAAACACAAGCTGGAATTAAGATTGCCAGGAGAAATATCAATAACCTCAGATATGCAGATGACACCACCCTTATGGCAGAAAGTGAAGAGGAGCTAAAAAGCCTCTTGATGAAAGTGAAAGAGGAGAGGGGAAAAGTTGGCTTAAAGCTCAACATTCAGAAAACGAAGATCATGGCATCCGGTCCCCTCACTTCATGGGAAATAGATGGGGAAACAGTGGAAACAGTGTCAGACTTTATTTTGGGGGGCTCCAGAATCACTGCAGATGGTGACTGCAGCCATGAAATTAAAAGACGCTTACTCCTTGGAAGAAAGGTTATGACCAACCTAGATAGTACATTCAAAAGCAGAGACATTACTTTGCCGACTAAGGTCTGTCTAGTCAAGGCTATGGTTTTTCCTGTGGTCATGTATGGATGTGAGAGTTGGACTGTGAAGAAGGCTGAGCGCCGAAGAATTGATGCTTTTGAACTGTGGTGTTGGAGAAGACTCTTGAGAGTCCCTTGGACTACCAGGAGATCCAACCAGTCCATTCTGAAGGAGATCAACCCTGGGATTTCTTTGGAAGGAATGATGCTAAAGTTGAAACTCCAGTACTTTGGCCACCTCATGCATAGAGTTGACTCATTGGAAAAGACTCTGATGCTGGGAGGGATTGGGGGCAGGAGGAGAAGGGGACGACCGAGGATGAGATGGCTGGATGGCATCACTGACTCGATGGATGTGAGTCTGAGTGAACTCCGAGAGATGGTGGTGAACAGGGAGGCCTGGTGTGCTGCGATTCATGGGGTCGCAAAGAGTCGGACACGACTGAGCGACTGAACTGAACTGATGAACATAGAGGTGCATATATCTTTTTAAATTGTAGATTTTCCCAGATATATGCTGAGGGTTGGGATTGTTGAATCATATAGAAGCTCTATTTTTAGTTTTTTGAGGAGCCCACTTACTCCATTGTGGCTGCACCAATTTACATTCTCATCGAAAGTGTAGGAGGATTCCCTTTTCTCTGCACCCTCTCCTGCATTTATTATTTGTAGACTTTTTAATGATGGCCATTCTGATCAATGTGAGGTGGTACCTCATTGCAGTTTTGATTTGCATTTCTCTAATAATTAGTGATGATGAGTATCTTTCAAGGTGCTTGTTGGCCATCTGTATGTCTTATTTGGAGAAGTGTCTATTTATGACCCATCTCACTTGGCAGCCTCTCTGCTCAGCTGAAGCTGGACTTTGATCCTCAGAAATCATCTAGCCCAGAAAGGATTTTAGAACCCTTAGAGCAGCCACTTTAGTCCTGCAGGATATCACAGGATTTTTGCAGAGGTGCATATTTGTGAAACAGATGGTGTGGATGGATGTGGGTACAAGTGTGATAGGGAAGCCTGTAGAAACAGATCAGGTGGGGTCTATGGCATTGGTGTGGGGCTGTGACGGAGGGCAAGCTTCAGGTTTATCACATTACTGGGTGGTGTTCCCAAGCCTTTTGCTCCTTCTATCACCCAGATTCTTCCCCTGGCCCCATTGTTTCATGGTTATTATACACATGTGTGTGTGTGTAGATACACACACACACTCTACTTCTTTTTTCATCTTTTACAGAAAGTGTAAAACTCTAGGTCACTGTTAAGATCACTAGGAGAGTGTCAGCTTGTTCCTCTAGGGTGGTCCAGCCCACGATATACTCTTTAAAGGAATGCACACGACAAGCAGCTGGTCGCTAGTGAATGCCGTCATATGCTGCTGCTGCGGTGTGGCACAGTCCTGTCCAACTCTTTGAGACTCCATGGCCTGTGGCCCACCAGGCTCCACTGTCCATGGGATTTCCCAGGTAAGAATATTGGAGTGGGTTGCCATTCCTACTCCAAGGGATCTTCCCAACCCAGGGATTGAACCTGCATCTCTTGCATTGGCAGGCAGATTCTTTACTGCAATGCCACATGGGAAACTTGCTGTCATGTGAAAAAAAAATTAAAAAATCGTTCTGAAAGCTACCACATACCACCATCCACCAGAACTCCTCTCAGGATACATCACAGAATCAGGACCAGGTGGGTCCCTGTTTTTGTCCCTCCAAGGAGACGGGGGCAGACAAGTCAGGAAAGTACATGTTGCTTAGATAACTAGATTTGATTTCCATCTCGGGTTACCACCTAACAGGGGCAGGACTTTTGCCTGTCTGACTCAGTTTTTCATTCTAAAAATGGAGCTAGTAATACCTAAGAGGGCTGCTGGAGGGTTAATGAGAAGATGCAGGTCAGCGCCTGGCACAAGAAAACTGCTGATCAGCCAGTTCTGCATATGGAGGGGGGATTCTGTTTCCATGACAACTTCAAGGCCTCCCCATCTCTGGTCCTTATTGCCACACACGTGCTCTGAGGGAGGAAGGCAGCTGAAAGCAGCAAAAACTGCTGTTCAGAGAGGACTGCAAAGCCATGTATCAGCGCCCAGCTCATGCTTATGAAGAATGGCATTTATAGCTGAGCATTTGCCAGCATAGCACACTTCAATAACATGAAACAAATCACACAAAAATACCCGCACACACCCACCCCTTAAAAAAGTATTTACTATTAATTTTATGAGAAGTTGACTGAACTGTTGAAAGAATGTTGAAATGAAGAGCCGCTTCTGAAACATCTCTCCATGCCTAGAAACAGTCTGGTGTATTATTAGCAGTGTTCTTTTTAATCTGGAGGCTCTTTGCCGCCCCCGCCTGCGTGACTGAATGAGGAAATACTCCAGTGCGATGAGCAGGAATATTGCTGGTTATCTCCTTGGTGAACATTTGTCAATTCCAGATGAATCATTGCTTTGGAATATCAAGAAATGCCATTTACCTATTAGACCCAACAGAATTTTACTCCGTGAACGAATTATTTGACAAAATGTGCCAATTAAACAGAGAGATTTTTTTCCAGAGTCTGGGTGTGCCCTGTTTTGTTTTGTTTTTTTTTTTAGTTAAGATTGAAAAAATGAATTTGCCTCATTTTTAAACGCTGCATAGTAAACAGAATTTTATTTTCAGCCTGATCAATGTGACCAGACATAAATTGTGTTGTTTTTCTGAATAATGACCAAATTCACATAGTCCAGTGTAAGTGTATTTTAATGTGTGTCTACACATTTATGTGTATATGTTAAACTATAAATATCAATTACATATATACAAAACATTATTAAATGCTTTGTGCTATAAATATTTAAATTTCTCTCTCTGTATAATTTGATTACTGTACAACCCCTAAAAACTAAGTGATTAATGAAAAGATGCTCAACATCACTAATTATTAGAGAAATGCAAATCAAAACTACAAATGAGGTATCACCTCACACTAGCAGAATGACCATCATCAAAAAGTCTACAAATAATAAATGCTGGAGAGGGTAGAGAAAGGGAACCCTCTTATACTGTTGGTGAAAATGTAACTTGGTACAACCATTATGGAGAACAGTATGGATATTTTTTTAAAAAACAGAGCTACCATATGATCCAGCAATCCCAATCCTGGGCATATGTCTGGCAAAAACCGTGATTCAAAAAGATACATGTGCCCCAAACTTCATAGCAACACTGTTTACAGTAGGCAAGAAATGGAAGCAACCTAAATGTCCATCAATTGAGGAACAGATAAAGAATATATGGTACGTATATACAATGGAATATTATGCAGCCATGAAAAAGAATAAAATAATGCCATTCGCAGCAACATGGATGGACCTAGAGATTATCGTACTAAGTGAAGTAATTCAGACAAAGACAAATATCCTATGGTATCACATATGCAGTATCTAGAAAAATGATACCGAGGAACTTAAGTGAAGTGAAAGTGGCTCAATCATGTCCAACTCTTTACGACCCCCCCACTATACAGTCCATGGAATTCTCTAGGCCAGAATACTGGAGTGGGTAGCCTTTCCCTTCTTCAGGGGATCTTCCCAACCCAGGGATCAAACCCAGGTCTCCCACACTGCAGGCAGATTCTTTACCAACTGAGCCACAAGGGAAGCCTAAGAATACTAGAGTGGGTAGCCTATCCCTTCTCCAGCATATCTTTCTGACCCAGGAATCAAACCGGAGTCTCCTATATTGCAGGTGGATTCTTTCCCAACTGAGCTATCAGGGAAGCCCAATGAACTTATTTACAAAACCAAAATAGGGTCATAGATGTAGAAAACAAACTTATGGTTACCAGGAGGGGAAAGTGGGGGAGAGAGAAATTGAGAGATTTGGATTGACACATACATGGTAGTATATATAAAATAGATAACAATAAGGATTACTGTATAGCATAGGGAACTCTACTCATTACTTTATAATGACTTATATGGGAAAAGAATTTTTAAAAAGAGTGGATATATGTATGTTATAACTGATACACTTTGCTATACAGCAGAAACCAATAGAGCATTTTAAATCAACTATACTCCGACTATAGCTATGAAGGGCTTCTGTCTTCCCTCATAGCCTCCTGCAACGCAGGAGACCTTGGTTCAATTCCTGGGTTGGGAAGATCCACTGGAGAAGGGATAGGCTGCCCACTCCAGTATTCTTGGGCTTCCATGGGATTGCAAAGAGTTGGACATGACTTTCACTCACATACTCTGATAAAATTTTTTTGAAAAAGTTATTAAGGATCATTCAGTGACAAGGAGAGAGAGCAAAATAAAGAGGTAGAAAGGGTTATAAAATGATATTAGAGTATGATCCTAGCCTTGTAAAATTACACACATGCACACACACACACGGGAAAAATACATAAGCAAAAATTAGGATACATAACAATGTGTGACCAGTGGTTGTGTTGCGGTATTTGGATTACAGGTGATTTTATTTTCTTTAGGTGTTTTTTTTTTTTTCCCCATTTTATTTGTTAGATATGTCTTTTTTATATAATGAGACAAATCCTACAACAAATGTTACTTTTAGGAACTGAAATAGAAACCCCAGTCTTTTCTATGGCTGCAGGTCAGTGAGCCACTTTGCCTTCCTGGTTTTGTGGCTGAGACCTCATGGTTTCCTTGACTGGCCTGGCAGGGGCTGAGGGGCAATGCGTCCAGCAAAGTAGCAGAGTTCCTTCAAGCTGCCTTGTCCAACAAAGGTCTGACCACCCTTGGGCGTCATACCTAAAGATAAAAAAAGTGTAAAGTGATGCTTGAAGCCACAGATGACTCTCAAAGGCCCCCATGTTTGGCTGATATTCTGTTGTCACCGTGTTGAAATTCTTACTAATTTTGGAACAGAACCCTGAACTTTGATTTTTCCTGGGGCCCAGCAAATGATGTAGTTGGTCCTGCCTGAAACTCTGACTTCTCAAGAGCAGAATCTGAGTTTATAAAAGCAAAACAAAAAGGGCAAAGCAACAGCTTAGTTCTTCCACCACTTCACATGTCTGGTTTGTAAGAACACCCCCTCGGTTGAGTGCCCTTGGAGTACTGTATTTCCTCCATAGCATTTCACAGTATTTCTGTTTATTAAAAACAAATAGTAAACAACCTGCCCAACATTGGAGGCTGATAGTGGCTGACATTCAGCTTTTGGACCGATTTCTTCTCCTCCTCTAGTTATGTGGTTCCTCTAGAGTGTGGCTGTGCCCTAATCGGGGGACACATGTGTTGTCAGACTGTTCCACTCTCCATTTTTCTGGACCCCATGCCCTTCAGATTTGTGCCCCATCACATTTTTTAAAAGTGATTTACTCAGCTCCAAACAGCATCATCAATAAAATTCCCTTGCTTCATTAGGTCCGTGTGCACTTTAAAAGAAAAAAAAAAAAAACAAAACCTGAAATGCTTGCCCTGCATTCTGAATTACTTTTAAGGAGACTAAACATTTAAAATGCAAGACATACAACAGGCTTATTCTTGACTTCATCTTTTGCAAGAAAGAGAAAACCATTCTCATATTTTGGGGCTTGCAAAAGATTGAGAATGCATTTCCAGTATTTTTATTGACTCTAGTAACAGCTTGCAGCGTGCAGCCTGTGGCACTCGTCGCCCTCTGCTGCTGCGGTCATGGGGTCTGCAGCCTCCGCCCCCCCCCAGCCCCCTCCCACCCCGCATTCTTCAAGGAGCGCGGGCGGGTCACATCCGCGTGGGCTCTCCAGCTCCGGAGCGCTGGCCTGACCACAGCATGCCCTGATTAGTCTTGCTCCCGCTCGACCCTGTCTCAGCGATGGCTTCTCTTATTACAAAGTATCATCCTGCTTCAGCTGTTGAAACCTGGTCATTTCGCACCTGCTTCGATGAATTCGGAGTGACTTGTGTTTTTGATGAGCTGCTCACTTCATAAATTCACCCCTTTCCAGTTATCAGCACTCGCTCACCACTCAGGCGTGTCCCCGCTCAGCCTTCTCCGGCAGCACCAGGAGGAGGCCACTTTTAAGCCTCTGTTCACATTAAGATTCCCAAGTAATGATTTTAAGTAAGCCTGAAACCTTGAAGCAGCATAATTAACGGAGGATCAAAATTGGATCCACAGCCTGACCTGAGGGACAACGGCCTTACTATCAGGCTCCAAGCCCTAGACAGCCGGCTGGAGTGAAGAAAATGCAGACGTGAACGGTTTTCTAAAATTAAAGTAGAAATCTAGCTCAATTTCTCACCCTACCCCCACCCCACTCCCCATCCTCCCACCCCCATTTGAGGGGAATTTTTTGTTTTTGTTTTCCTGTCATGAAATCACTCCCTGTGTTCTTTTTTTCCCCTCAAAGATTTTTCAACACCACAAATTACTGGAAATACAAAAATGCCAGGAGCTCTGGGGTATTTTTGGTATTTTAGGGTCAGCTCAGACCAGGAAATAATTCAAGTTTGGTAGAGGAACCTGATCTTGGGAGGTTTCCAGTTGAGAGAGTTTTGGCATCCCAGCCCCCGCTAGTCTTACTGAGGATAAAGCTACCTTCCTCCCTTTGTCTCTTGGCTGAGAAAGAATTTTCTCTCAAGTAAGACTGGGCATCATGGCACCCCACTCCAGTACTCTTGCCTGGAAAATCCCATGGATGAAGGCGCCTGGTAGGCTGCAGTCCACGGGGTCGCCAAGAGTCAGACACGACTGAGCGAATTCACTTCACTTTCACTTTTCACTTGCATTCATTGGAGAAGGAAATGGCAACCCACTCCCGTGTTCTTGCCTGGAGAATCCCAGGGACGGGGGATCCTGGTGGGCTGCCGTCTGTGGGGTCGCATAGAGTCGGACACGCCTGAAGCAACTTAGCAGCAGCAGCAGCAAGATCGGGCATCACCTCATTTCTGGATTCTCTAGAGATGCGTTCTAAATCTGTGGAATCTGATTATGGGTGTGTGTATTCATGGGTGGGTTGTCTGAGTGAGGGTGTGTATATGTGCGTGCACACACATAACAGAAACTGAGTGTGAGAATCTTCCGAGCAATAAACTCAGTAGGTTTATACCTGTGACCCTGTGCTCAGTCGTGTCCGACTCTTTGTGACCCCATAGACTGTGGCCCACCAGGCTCCTCTGACCATGGGATTCTCCAAACAAGAATACTGGAGTGGGTTGCCATTTCCTTCTCCAGGGGACCTTCCCAACCCAGGGACTGAACCTGGGTCTCCTGCATTGCAGGCAGTCTCCTGCATTGTGGGTGGATTCTTTACCGACTGGGCCATCAGGGAAGCCCACTTATGACCCTAGTGGGGAATTGAAATGGTGACCAGCCACTCTGGGCTTCTACTGACTGACGAGCCCAGGTCTTAGGAGGCTGAGAATTCCTTCCTTGCTCCTCATGTCTCCTTGGAATATGCCAGGTCCAGGAAAAACTCAGTACTGATGTCTCTCCTCCCCAGTAAGCTCTTAGCAGGGACCACCCTCACAAACCATGGGGAACATTAGCGCCCAGCCCATCTGTGCTTTTACCGGCTCTGTGCCCTCATTTGCCAGTGGATCAAGGAACCCACTCCTTGGTAATGCCCACAGTTGTCACCTGGAATCAGCCTCATTGATTTCAATCCAGACTTCCTCTGCCTTCTGACCCTGCCCACTTAAGAGCTCACATCAGCCCTTTGCAGAGTTGACCTCCGAGCTTCATGGAGGTCCCCAGGTGGGATTTTAGCTCAGATTCACCTCACAGGGTCCTCCGGCCTTGGGCCAGCCCTTTGGACTCAGAACCCCCCCTTGGCTGCAGCTGCTGGGATGGCATTTTGGCCACTTGTGTGGGATTCAGAGAGAGAAGCTCTGTTTCTTCTCCAACGTGAGGAATGGCGTTCTCTTCTCATTGCTGCTGCCACCCTGGCAGCTATAGGCTCTGGGGACCTTCTGCTGCTAACAGCTGCCTAGCTGCCTTCCGCCGCTGACCACAGCCCTAGAGAGTCCACTCTGCCAGGAGCAGCTCCCTAGTCATCACCGTGCCCACATTCTGGAGCAGTGGTCGTGGCTCACTGGCTGGACTCTTCTGCCCCCTGCAGCTGCTGCCAGTCTCCAGACCCCCTCTCTGTCGGGGACTGGGAGGTAAATCCCAGAGACATGCCCACATGCGGCTCCTCCAGAGGTGTCTGTGCTGCTCCGCACATACTTCAGTTTAGATAGGAGAAATTGTCAGATGTGAGGTTGGCCCCCTGATGCGAAGAGTTGACTCATTTGAAAAGACCCTGATGCTGGGAAAGATTGAAGGCAGGAGGAGAAGGGGACGACAGAGGATGAGATAGCTGGATGGCATCACTGACTCAATGGACATGAGTTTAAGTGAACTCTGGGAGTTGGTGATGGACAGGGAGGCCTGGTGTGCTGCAGTCCATGGGGGTCGCAGAGAGCTGGACACAACTGAGTGACTGAACTGAGGGTACAACAGACTTGCCTGAAGAGCCCAGTTGACAGAACTACTCTGTTAGTTCTTTCCTGCATCTCAAGTCTTCTCTTGGCCGCTCAACTCAGGGCCTGGGTCTCACATGGTGGATCTTCCACTTCTACTCACCAAGAGAGCCACAATCCAAGTCTTCTTGAAGGGTCTGAGCTCAAGGTGAAGGACACAATAGTCCCAAACCTTAAATTCAGGATGGTATGTACACCCTGTGTGTGTGTGTGTGTGTGTGTGTGTGTGTTGGTTACTCAATTGTGTCCAACTCTTTGTGACCCCATGGACTGTAGCCCACCAGGCTTCTCTGTCCATGGGATTTTCCAGGCAAGAATACTGGAGTGAGTTGCTATTTCCTTCTCAATGGGATCTTCCCAACCCAGGGATGGAACTTGCATCTCCCACATTGTAGGCAGATTCTTTACGGTCTTAGACACCAGGAAAGCCTGTGTACACCCTGAGCCACCTCAAATCACTGAAGGGTCTCGCCTCTAAGATTCTCCTTTGTAAGAGAACTGCTGTCTGTGCCCTTGGTTGCTGGGCTATATTTTCCCATTCAGCCCTACTACTACCTTAGATGGTGTGTGTGCACACGTGTGCACGCTCAGTTGCTCGGTTGTGTCCGACTCTTTGTGACCCCATGGACCATAGCCTGCCAGGTTTCTCTGTCCATGGAATTCTCCAGACAAGAATAATAGAGCCTGGATTGCCATTTCTTCCTCCAGGGGCTCTTCCCCACCTAGGGACTGAACCCATGTCTCCTCTATTGGCAAGTGGATTCTTTACCACTAAGCCAGCTGGGGTTGTGTATAAAAACAACCTCTGTGGCTTGTGGCCCTGAGCTTGTCTACTCTTTTCTCCAGAACCAAATTCAGACGCATCCTTCGGGTTTGATAGCAGAGCTTCTCAAATGTTACTGTGCACCAGACTCCCTTCTTCTCTTGTTAGAAGTGCATGTTCCTGTATTCCACTTCTAGAGATTCCAGTGTGATATCCTGGGAGTGGAGTGGGGCATCTGATAAGCAGCAAGCCACCTCTCCTTCCAGATGATTCTGATGCAGGTGGCTCACAGACATCACAGACATTTTGAGAAATGATGCTTTACAGTCTTAGATTACATCCTTGTTTTAAAAATATAAATGCCAGGTAGTACCAATATTACAAATCAAAATACATAGTAGTGATTATAGTATGAGTTTGTGAGTTAACTACAGTTTTGGAGAAGTCTGAAACTCTTTTTTGGCTGAATAATCTCTTCTTCTTTGCCCTTGGATCTTTGAGCTATGGAGCCCCAGAGATAAGGAGACCAAAAGCTATTAAATGATTAAAATCTAACTATATCAATGAAGTTAAGAGATGTCATCACATCATACAAAAGTGAGAAACTTCTACAGATATCTTTGGGGTGGTCTGATTGGAGTGTACAAAACAGGTACTTTGGGAGTTGTCAAAGAAATACCATCAGAGAGATGGACAGTCATCTTCTAGAGCACCAAGAAAGACTACAATGAAGAGCCAGCTGGGAGAGACATGCCATTTGTATTAAGACAACATGTACAAAACAGGCAATGACAAGTGTGGGCAAGGATGTGGAGAAACCAGAACACACACACACACCACCGGTGGGGATATAAACTGGTAAAGGAAAATGGTAGCAGGTCCTCAGTGTTAATCACAGAGTTACTATATAACAAAGTAACTTGGTTCCTGGTTATCTAACCAAATAAATGAAAAAATATGTTTACACAAGGCTTTGTATGTGATTGTTCAGACTAGTATTATTTATATAGCCCCAAAATGGAAGCAACCCAAATATTCATGAAGTGATGAATGAATGAACAAAATATGATACTGTGTGGAATATTATTCAGCAGTGAAAAAGGAATGAAGTGCTGATACATGCTACAGTATGGATGATCCTTAAAAAATTATGCTACTTAAGCAGGTCACAGAAGACCATATATTGAATAGGAAGCTCTACAAAGACACAGATCCAGAGAATAGATTGCAGTTGCTTAGGGCTGGGGTGGGAAGGGCTGGAGAATGATTGTTAATAGGCTTGAGATTTCTTTGGGGGATGATTAAAATGTTCTAACATTAGGTTATGTTGATCATTGCACAATTCTGAACATTCTAAAAACCACTGTACCTGTTAAATGGGTAGATTTTACCATGTGTAAATTATATCTTATTTGGGGGGGCTCCAAAATCACTGCAGATGGTGACTGCAGCCATGAAATTAAAAGACGCTTACTCCTTGGAAGAAAAGTTATGTCCAACCTAGATAGCATATTCAAAAGCAGAGACGTTACTTTGCCGACTAAGGTCCGTCTAGTCAAGGCTATGGTTTTTCCAGTGGTCATGTACGGATGTGAGAGTTGGACTGTGAAGACGGCTGAGCGCCGAAGAATTGATGCTTTTGAACTGTGGTGTTGGAGAAGACTCTTGAGAGTCCCTTGGACTGCAAGGAGATCCAACCAGTCCATTCTGAAGGAGATCAGCCCTGGGATTTCTTTGGAAGGAATGATGCTAAAGCTGAAACTCCAGTACTTTGGCCGCCTCATGCGAAGAGCTGACTCATTGGAAAAGACTCTGATGCTGGGAGGGATTGGGGGCAGGAGGAGAAGGGGACGACAGAGGATGAGATGGCTGGATGGCATCACGGACTCGATGGACGTGAATCTGAGTGAACTCCGGGAGTTGGTGATGGACAGGGAGGCCTGGTGTGCTGCGATTCATGGGGTCGCAGAGTTGGACACAACTGAGCGACCGAACTGAGCTGAACTGAAAGTTGCTTTTAAAAAAACACTCTCGAAAGAGGAAATGAATAGTTATTTTGATTTTAAGCCCATAATAATAATAAAAAAAAATCACATGAGCAGACCTTCTAAACTGGATATCATGATTGAGATAGAACTGTGTCGCTTCGTCCAGAATTTTCATTTATTGATGGTTAAAGCAAGCAATGCCGAATTCACAGCTGGTCTAGGAGAGTAAGTTCTCCGGTGACAGGCTTCCTGAACCAAGAGGCTCCGTGTCCCTGAGTGATGGGCCCTGGGCCCCAAAGGGTAAGAACCACTGCAGTTCAAGCCCACACCCTCGAGAGCTGGATTTCAGCAGTCCTGTGCAGAGCTTTCTGATCCGTTAGCTAAATCTGGCCCAGGCAGCAAGCCATGATCCAAAGAAGATCTTTGTAAAAGTTGCATTACTTGTATAAAAATCTTTTCATTTTGAAAAATTGCTCCAAGTCCACCTGCACTTGTAACTTTAGTTGAGCCATTTGGCCGGAAGATGGATGGAATTTTTCAACATGACCATTTTAAAGCTTGAAAGATAAACTTATTTTTGGTTCTACCTCAAATATTCCACTTGTTGCTAAGATTCTGCCAATAAAAGTTGAGTTCCACCCTGAGAATTATTTACACTATCTTCTATACTTCACTCTGGGTGTTGTCATAACTTTAGAAATGGAACCTCTAATTCAGCAACTCCAACTCTTTGAGTTGTAACATCCTATATTTGTTCAATCTCATTAAATCTCCCTATTCCTCTTTGAAGAACCTGGATATGAGTCTGAATTCTAACATTAACCCTGTCACAAAACTGTGCAATGTGTTTAGAAAATAACAAATAAAAATTAAATAGGGCTGAATGGGACTTCAGGGAAGCCTTGCTTGGTTCAACCCATTCATTCTGTAGATCAGGCAGATCTCCTTTAGAAGGGTATAACCAATTCACGAAACTAGTTATTTCAAGCCTTGGTTAGCTCATCTTTAAAATGGGATGGATATAAATAAATAAAATGGGATAGATAATGTTGACCCTTCATTGTTATTGCTTTACTCATGGAATTTTTGTAAGGATAAAGTAAGATCATTTCCATAGATGTGTTTTGAATAAACTTTAAAAGAGCTAAATGTGTTTTTCATAAACACATGCATGCTCAAATTTATTTTACTCTGGGATAGTTCTTGTCTCTTTTGAGAAAGTCTGAGACCCTGGGTGGGGCGGGGGTGGGGTGCTCACATCACCAGAGTAGGTACCCATTGCTCTTGTCTGATAAACATTGGCTGATGAGGATAGGGGAGTTAAGTCAGTTTCTCATGTCCAGGGGGGAGGCTGCATTTAATAGGCTGTTTCCATGTACAATTTAAATCTTCATCAACTCTGTAATTTTTCACCAGGATTAGTTTATAAGAGCTGGAGCAATAAGGGCAAAATTTTAACATGATTTCTGAAGTAGGGAGAAGAAAACATAAAGTGAATCTGAGCTGCCATGTTGCCAGGGTAAGAGTTAGCCTGATGCAACTACAAGAAAGGGCCTGCCTTGTGGCAAAGAGTTGGTGCCAGAAAATGATACTGGAAAACTTGAAATAAGTGTAAAGTGTTGATTTGAATACAGGAAGATGGGACAATTTAGACTTCTTGGCTTTAATTTGAATTGATGGAATGTCTCTGAAGGTTGTATTATGTTGTGGTAGCAGGTACAGATTTCCAAGCCAGTGTAATTATGAGAATTGAGCTGTACCCCATAGCTAAGTGGGGTGATGTGTCTTAGGAGAGCAATCAGGTTGAAGAACTCCAGAAATACACAAGGAAACTCCCAGGTGCAAGGTACTTGAAGTGCATAAAAACTTGAATGAAGCTAAAACTGCATAGGAATGCACAACTCTTTATATCTCCTTAGAAAAAGCCTGATGCTCTGTCATGCTCAGTGAAGCTAGTTTGCCTTAGAGGACCAAAGAAGACTGAATTGCAACTCTTTTCTAGCTAAGAAATGCCATTTGTTCTGGTATATTTTCTGCAATGTTGAGTGAAGTTGAGAATTAGACTGTTACCTTTATACTAAAGCCGACAACTGAAAATGTTTTCCTTTGAGTTCAAGTGAAGAAGTTTGGAGGCACCTGCCTGGTCCATACTCCCCATCTCTGAGAACCCCTCCTGCCACCATCCATCAGGATGGGATCCAATGGCATGTCTTTATTGTGTAACCTCTCCTTCATTGTTAAAGCTGATTAGACCAATGTGGGACACCCAACCCAGGGTGAACCAATCAAATCTTCTTTTTGCAGAATCTAGAATTAGGATTCTAAAGTGCTGGGCAGATTCAGCTGAACTTTTGAGCCAGACTTCTGCCTGAGTCTCAGGCAGAAGCAGAGAAAGCTGGTCTGCAGAAAGGGAGAAAACAGATCAATGCAGACAAAAGCAGAAATAAGATCACATGGCCCCAGAGAGATGGAGAAACTGAGTTTGTTTCTGACAGTTTTACAGTTTCTGGTCTAATTCCTTGTAAGGCTCAACAGCACTTCCTGTCCTAAGATACATAAATTTGCTTAAGCTAGTTTCAGCAGGTTTATGTTATTTTCTTTTTTTCCTATTATTTTCAATCTAATAAGCCTTCACCAAGATCTTGGAAGTTTGTAGATGAGAAAAGGCTGGATGGTTCTCTTTTACTGTAAAACAGCCTTCTTGATCCGTAAAATAATTTTTCTTGCATGTTTTGGTTTAGAAAATCTTAAACTATAGTATATTTTTAAAATGTCATATGAATATCCTTCACATTATTACATACAAATGCCACTTAGCCAGGGAAGATGTGATACTTACATTTCAGCCTAGTAGGGGCTCACTAAATATTTATTGAATGAATGAATCTTTGACAGATATTTACTAAGCCCTATCCCAATACTGAGCTAAATCACATGCTAATCCTGTATTTCCAAAATTAATGATTAATGTTCTTGGAAGATTATTGTGCCTTTCATCAAAACATAAATGAAACATTTTTGTGGATTTGCTAGAACACATGGCCTACATATGCCATGCATTTATATTTGCATTATTTCCATAGAAGAGATTTATTGTCTTATAATAGCAATTAGGAGAGGGAAAACAGTGTTGGGCCTTTGAAGACATAGTTTATAGAAAGAACCAGCAGTTGAATTTTCTGTATGGGAAAAATTTAATTCAGAATTTATTCATTTATATTATTGATATATGCCGCAGACACCTAAATGTAAGGTTAAAAGTACTTACCCTCAGTGTAGAGTTAGACCTGGAATCAAATCCCATTAGGTATCTGGGGAGATATTTAATTTAATACTTCTCTAAATTGTATGACATTGTTTTCAGAATTACCTTGAAATTGTTTGTGAATAGTATGTCTGCTGCCCAGGAGGAAGAAAAACATTGATTTCTACTGGTTACCTTTTCATTAATGAGTGACCCCACATGAGGTTGATTTATAAGGGTCCTTAGGGACACAGGTGGGGTTTATTAACCTCAGTTGACCTTCAAACTGATAGAATCCAGTCGTTTGATAGAATAAATGGTGGTCTCTGCTTATTCCCACTTTAGTGACACAGACTTTTGGCCTAGAAACTTTCTAAAAGTTTGTTTGGCAAGAGACATTTCCTGTAATTTTCAACTACAGTTGCCCTTTTTTGAGCCACCAATTGAAAATGAAGTAATTCCTATTCTGTGATTTTATAAGGATAGGTGTTGGGTGTTTTCTAATGCTGTAGGCCCTTTGAAGGTTTTCTCATGCCTGAATTATATAAAAAATATGTGATTTTTATTAGCAATATATTTCTGTTATATAGAATTGAATTTAAACAATAACCTAAGTAGTGAGAGTAATAAGTTATTTTAAAGATGTGAAGGAAAAATCACAAAATTTATTGTGTTTCTCTAAAATACAGAATTATATTTTCATGTGGTTCAACATATTTCTAGAGAAATAGATAGGTCTGTATTTATCATTAGTCATGGCAGGAAAGCTGTTTATGGGAAAGCAGAGATGCTTATTTCGTGCTCTCTGTAACAGGAAATGTTTTCAGCTACAACTAACACCCCCACACTCCCCAAACAGTGGTTTATACAAACTAAGAGTTCCATTTTTCTCACATTTCCAAAAGTCCAGAAGTAAGTGGTTAATGGCTTTGGCTCAATGGTTTAAAGATACCAAGGCGAGGCATCTGGAAAGACCTGGGGGTATAATAAACGCTGCAGGTGTGGCCTCCTTAAGGCTCACCTGTCAGGCTTCTGCTCTCACCCCTGTGCTCAGCTCAGTTCAGTTCAGTCGTTCAGTCGCGTCCGACTCTTTGTGACCCCGTGAATCGCAGCACACCAGGCCTCCCTGTCCATCACCATCTCCTGGAGTTCACTCAGACTCACGTCCATCGAGTCCGTGATGCCATCCAGCCATCTCATCCTCGGTCGTCCCCTTCTCCTCCTGCCCCCAATCCCTCCCAGCATCAGAGTCTTTTCCAATGAGTCAACTCTTCGCATGAGGTGGCCAAAGTACTGGAGTTTCAGCTTTAGCATCATTCCTTCCAAAGAAATCCCAGGGCTGATCTCCTTCAGAACGGACTGGTTGGATCTCCTTGCAGTCCAAGGGACTCTCAAGAGTCTTCTCCAACACCACAGTTCAAAAGCATCAATTCTTCGGCCCCCTGTGCTAGAACTCTCCAAAAGGTGCTGGGAAGTGTAGATTTTTAGCTGGGAGCATTATACCTCCCAACAAAATAAAGGTTTGTGAGGAAGAGGAGCAGTGACCAGCAGGTCTGCTCCAGTATCACGTCAAAGTCAAGGTAAACAGGAAGTGTCCTAGATATCCCTGGAAACTGACAGGTCATCATGGATGAACAGTCCTGTGTGTATTTAGAACTTGATGGAATCGAATTCTACTTTCAACCAATTCACTTTTAAGGAAAGAGTCAACAATTCTAGACACAAATTAAAAGCAGTTGTTTTCAAGTTAGTCTTTCTGGGGATGATAAGGAAGGGCACAGTTGGTAGCCACTCTCCGAACTTCACTGTGTCTGTGGTCCGCACCTCTTTCCTAAAGAGCAACCTTGGAATCATTACTACTTGGAGAGACTTCCCTCGGCCACTGTGCTCCTCATCCCCCCACAGACATACGTACATGGGCTCAAACCTTTCTACAAATGAACTTCCACACCCCTCCCCACCCCGATGTGTGCCAGACTCTGTCCTTGAGCCCCTTGGTGTTCCAAGTTTTGATTCTTCTCAAAAGTTCAGGATATACATCACTTTGTGGTTAGACTGAAGCAGGAATTTAAATCCTACCTACTCAGGGGTGGATTAGTTTCCAATGTTTCTCAAAGTTTCGTTCAGTGGCCACCTGAATCACAGCACTTAAGGTGTTGATTAAAAATATAAATTCCTAGACTCCAGCAATACATTTAAGATCCAGATCTCTGCAGGGAGAGTTGAGGCAGTCTGCTAGGATAATGTGAGCCCCAGAAGGCCAGGATTCTCTGTTTTCCCTTCACTGCTGTATCCCCCACTGTCTAGCACAGTGCCTGTCATGAGGTTGGCACTCAACACTTATCCGTTGGAGATGAGTAAACACTTATAATGTTTCCTATGTCTTGGGCACTGTTTCACGGACTTTTTGTGTCCTTATAAAGGACACATTTAATCCATATAAAAACCCTATGAGATAGGCACTGTTCTTATCTGCATGGAACAGATAAGGAAACCGAAGCATAAAAATATGAAATGACTTGTCCAAGGTCTCTGTTTGTAAGTGGTGGAGCTGAGGTTTGAACTCAAGCTATCTGAATAGAATTAATGATTGACATGGAACCTAAAAATACTGGGTTGGATGGTTTTAAAAAAAGAAATTACCAAAAAATCTAGAGATTTATGACAGTCTCAGAATGGAGAAGGCAATGGCACCCCACTCCAGTACTCTTGCCTGGAGAATCCCATAGACAGAGGAACCCGGTGGGGTACAGGCCATGGGGTCACAAAGAGTCAGACACAACTGAGTGACTAACATTTTCACTTTCAAAGAAAAGAAGACTGAGACCTGCCTCTTTTTTTTTGTCTTTAGTGTGATTATACAAGAATATACATATATATATGCATGAGAATGAGGCTTTCCAGTTGGCACTACTGGTAAAGAACCTGCCTGCCAATGCAGGAGACATAAAAGATGCAGGTTCAATCCCTGGGTCAGGAAGATCCCCTGGAAGAGGGCATGGGAACCCACTCCACTGTTCTTGCCTAGAGAATTCCATGGACAATAGTGATGGGCTATAGTCCATTGGGTTGCAAAGAGTTGGACATGACAGAAGTGACTCAGCGTTCATGCATGCAGAATGCATCTCTCAAGAGTGTCAGATGATTACAATAGGCGCTGGAGATACAAAGATGAATAAATAGGAGACCGACAGGTTAACAGGGAAACTATAGAATCCTCTGATGTGTTGCATGAGAGAGGCTGGTTCAGCCTGTGCCGGGAGCTCTTATGAAGCCAAAGTAAGACTGGGAGAAGTAGCCAGGTACGGTAATGGTGAGAGTTGAGAATGGAAGTTGATGAAGGGATTTGTTTGCCTTGATGAGGGTACTCTGGGGGTGCCAGAGAGTGATCCAGAGCCAAGATGGGCTGCTCAGGGAACTGGGAAGAAAATTAGAACACAGACGACTTCAGGAGCCTGCATTCATTCAATATCCAGTCATCCTTATGAACACTAAGAAGGCAAGTCGTTACTGAGCATCTATCTATTATATCTGAGGGACAGTGCTCTGCTCACATGAATATTATCTCAACTCATCCTAGCTACAGTGCTACGAGGTTGTTAGCATTCCTGTTCTACAAAGCTGAAAAAAACAGCAGAACAATTGACTTAGCCATTCACAGGAAGAAACTAAATAGTCCATAATATAGTGTCCAATCTTCAAAATAGCAGAAAGAAAATGTCCAGCAAAAATTATACCACTAGTGCCACCTGGGAAGCCCAAAGAAACTTAAATGGTATGCCAAATCTGATGAAGTCATCCTTTCAACAGGGGTAATTCATTGTCTTTCCTCCTTAATGTACACATTTTCAGTGCCATTTTACTGCATGTCAGTTTCACAAGCGTTTCACGTTTCAGATATTTCTGAGCCCTTCTCCAAAGCTGAGTATTTCTTTTATGAATGGGATGACTGTCCTTTCAATTTGTTTGTCATAGATAAAGTGGAAACTTTATTTTGTCAAATGGGCAAACCAAAAGTGTATGTAATTAAATGTAAAATTTACATATGGGTCTGGGTTGTCTGGGTATGCATGAGTGTACAGCACTTACAGGGTAGTGAGTATTTCTGCTTGGAGAATGCATACATAGGTGTTGCTGTTGTTCAGCCGCCCAGTCATGTCTGCCTCTTTGTGAACCCATGGACTGCAGCATGCCAGGCCTCCCTGTCCCTCACCATCTCCCAGAGTTTGCCCAAGTTCATGTTCGTTGCATTGGTGATGCCGTCCAGCCATCTTATCCTCTGATGCCCTCTTCTCCTTCTGCCCTCAATCTTTCCCAGCATCAGGGACTTTTCCAATGAGTCATCTGTTCACATCAGATGACCAAAATACTGGAGCTTCAGCTTCAGCCTCAGTCCTTCCAGTGAATATTCAGGGTTTATCTCCCTTAAGATTGACTGGTTTGATCTCCTTGCTGTCCAGGGGAATTTCAGGAGTCTTTTCCAGTACCACAGTTCAGTTCAGTTCAGTTCAGTTCAGTCACTCAGTCATGTCCGACTCTTTGTGACCCCATGAATGGCAGCACGCCAGGCCTCCCTGTCCATCACCAACTTCCAGAGTTTACTCAAACTCATGTCCATCGAGTCGGTGATGCCATCCTGCCATCACATCCTCTGTTGTCCTCTTCTCCTCCTGCCCCCAATCCCTCCCAGCATCAGCCTTTTACTGTGTGGATCACAATAAACTGTGGAAAATTCTGAAAGAGATGGGAATACCAGACCACATGACCTGCCTCTTGAGAAACCTATATGCAGGTCAGGAAGCAACAGTTAGAACCGGACATGGAAAAACAGACTGGTTCCAAATAGGAAAAGGAGTTCATCGAGTCTGTATATTGTCACCCTGCTTATTTAACTTATATGCAGAGTACATCACGAAAAACACTGGCCTGGAAGAAGCGCAAGCTGGAATCAAGATTGCGGGGAGAAATATCAATAACCTCAGATATCCAGATGACACCACCCTTATGGCAGAAAGTGAAGAGGAGCTAAAAAGCCTCTTGATGAAAGTGAAAGAAGAGAGTGAAAAGGTTGGCTTAAAGCTCAACATTCAGAAAACGAAGATCATGGCATCTGGTCCCATCACTTCATGGGAAATAGATGGGGAAACAGTGGAAATAGTGTCAGACTTTATTTTTGGGGGCTCTAAAATCACTGCAGATGGTGACTTCAGCCATGAAATTAAAAGACGCTTACTCCTTGGAAGAAAAGTTATGACCAACCTAGATAGCATATTCAAAAGCAGAGACATTACTTTGCTGACTAAGGTTCGTCTAGTCAAGGCTATGGTTTTTCCTGTGGTCATGTATGGATGTGAGAGTTGGACTGTGAAGAAGGCTGAGTGCCGAAGAATTGATGCTTTTGAATTGTGGTGTTGGAGAAGACTCTGGAGAGTCCCTTGGACTGCAAGGAGGTCCAACCAGTCCATCCTAAAGAAGATCAGTCCTGGGTGTTCATTGGAAGGACTGATGCTAAAGCTGAAACTCCAATACTTTGGCACCACAGTTGGAAGGCATCAATTCTTTAGCGTTCTGCCTTTGCTACTGTCCAGCTCTCACAACCATACATGACTACTGGGAAGACCATAGTCTTGACTATACAGACCTTTGTTGGCAGAGTAATGTCTCTGCTTTTCAACACACTGTCTAGGCTTGTCATTGCTTTCCTGCCAAGAAGTTCTCACTGCAAGTATACTGGGGTGGTTTGCCATTCCCTCCTCTAGTGGATCACATTTTGTCAGAACACTCTGCTGTGACCCATCTGTCTTGGGTGGCCCTGCATGCTATGGCTCATAGCTTCAGTGAGTTACACAAGCCCCTTCACCACAAAGCAGTGATCCTTGAAGGGGACATATAAAGATATTCCTAGTCAACCTATGACATTAAACTTTTATTTCTCTGTGATCTTAGAAAAGTCTATAGACATAAGTTGAACATTTTTTTTTAAATAGACCTACTTTATTGTTGGTAAAATCCTTGAAATTCATTATATGTTCAACACTAGCAAGAAATTACCATATCCCCAAGTACAGTGATCTTTACAAGTCTCCAACAAAATAGAAATTGATGTAAACTGCATAATTATGAGAAACAAGTTTTAAGCAAACAATTTATCACATTACTAAATTGATGAAAGTGAAAGTGACTCAGTTTTGTCTGACTCTTTGCCACCCCATGGACTATACAGTCCATGGAATTCTCCAGGCCAGAACCCTGGAGTGGGTAACTTTTCCCTTCTCCAGGGGATCTTCTCAACCCAGAGATCAAACCAAGGTCTCCCACATTGCAGGTGGATTCTATACCAGCTGAGCCACAAGAGAAGCCCAAGAATACTAGAGTGGGTAGCCTATCCCTTTTCCAGTGGTTCTTTCCAACCCAGGAATCGAACCCAGGTCTCCTGCATCACAGGTGGATTCTTTACCAACTGAGCTATCAGGGAAGCCCAAAGATGAAAGTGAAAAGGGAAAGTAAAAAAAATTGATGAATGCTTTACATAAATTAATTTCCAGAGAATTGATCTAGAGTACCTTCTTCATGTATCAGAATTAGGTAGGATAGTTTATAACACAAACAATAGTGACTTGAAATACAGGTTTATTTTTCTCTTACGTAGAAGAAGGAGGAGGTCTTATTAACAGGGCTGTGATGAATGCCTGAAGATCAATAGTGTTCCAGGCCCCAACTTTCTTTCTTCTTGACCTTCCTTAGGGCTTGCCTTAGGTCTTCAGGGTCACCTCATGGTCCAAGATGGCTGCTATAGCTCTGGCTATCACTTGTAGGTTTTAGACAGGGAAAAGGAAAAGGACAGAAGGGTATGTATCAGCTGCCTCTGCCTCCTTTTAAGGAGTTTCCTTTGAAGTCCCACCTGACAAATGCCACTCATTAATACATCTCAGAGACCACTCCTAACAGCAAGGGAGAGTGGCTAAGAGGCATAGTCTTTGATTTGGGCACACTGTTTTCCAGAACAAAATTAAATTTAGTTTGGTTAGAAGGAAATGGATAATAGGTAGAGAGCTTTGGCCATATTATTGTACCAAACTCCCTGAATTGTTTCTGTACATCAGGGCCCAAATTTTAAGAAGGAAACTTAATGTCATCCTTCAGAAACTTAGAAAAAGCATGAGTTCGCAGGCCACCAGCCTAAAACAGGGACATTGAGAACCCAGTGGACAGTTACCAATCTAAAGCCACAGAGACCTTTCTAATTGTGTGAATAGTGAGAAGCTGGCTGAGAGATCTCTTTGGCCTTCATGCTAATATGTCCTGAGAGTCACCAGACATACCCAAATCTCAAGTGATAATGACAAATGGTAACAGAAGGGAGAGCTGAAGAAATCAGAATACTATTATCCCCAAAACTTCCAGGGGTGACCATGAGAATATGTATTTTTTTCTCATATAAACTTGCTGAGATTTAGCTCAAGTATGGAATTATTTGTGAAGCAATAGTAAATGGTTTTATCAAGTTATAGCATAAACTGTTAGATCGTTGAACTCTTTGTTGAGTTGACATTGATTTGGGATGAGGAGATGGATCTTCTCACATAAAGCCTCTCTTCTTCAGCATGATTAGAGTTATGTGAGTAGAAAGTACTCGGTCAAAGGATGAACTTCTAGCCTGATTGAGTTGTTCTTCCAAAACATGACTCTACTGCCCCATCCTGGCTGAGGCAAATGATTTGTGCTGTGCTATGTCTCCAGTAGCGTGTAGAGTTTCTACTTTGATGCTCGTATTCACACTTAAAAATTAATTTAAGATCTACCATTGCTGTGAGCCTCCTGAAGACAGGTCGACTGAACTTGCAGTGAGACCACTGCCAGGGACAGTCCCCAGCTGTCTGGGGCATTGTAGTGTCTTTACAGAGAGCAGACCATCCAATACATCAAAGCAGTTGAGTGACAGCAGCTCCCTCCTTCCCAGAGTCTTTGGATTGTACTTGCTTCACCAATTCAACATCCTTCCTCTTCCTCTTTCTTCTTCCTTCCTCCTGGAGCCTTCTGCTATTCTGATCTTTGGTACCTAAATCACCATAGGTTCATGGTCCCCCAATCATACTCTAGACCGGGCCTGTGTTTCCCTTGACATATTGTGTTCTCTGAGTTGGAAAAGACTTTCATGGTTTGCCCAGAACTATGCAGAAAGTACCTACAATTGTTCAGTTCAGTTCAGTTCAGTTCAGTTCAGTCGCTCAGTCGTGTCCGACTCTTTGCGACCCCATGAATCGCAGCACGCCAGGCCTCCCTGTTCATCACCATCTCTCAGAGTTCACTCAGACTCACATCCATCGAGTCAGTGATGCCATCCAGCCATCTCATCCTCGGTCATCCCCTTCTCCTCCTGCCCCCAATCCCTCCCAGCATCAGAGTCTTTTCCAATGAGTCAACTCTTCGCATGAGGTGGCCAAAGTACTGGAGTTTCAGCTTTAGCATCATTCTTTCCAAAGAAATCCCAAGGTTGATCTCCTTCAGAATGGACTGGTTGGATCTCCTTGCAGTCCAAGAGACTCTCAAGAGTCTTCTCCAACACCACACTTCAAAAGCATCAATTCTTCGGCGATCAGCCTTCTTCACAGTCCTACAATTGTTAAAAATATATATATACATATATATATACATTTTTGAAAAGGTAACTGGAGAGAGAATGCTGCTGTGATGAGGGGGCTATGGGGAAGACAGAAAACTCCATTGTGCCAGGAGCCTAGGGTTGGAGTGGGGAGTCAGCAGCAGGGCAGAGAGCTGGGCATCGTCTGAGTCAGGGAATTCTACAGGGCGGGGTCTGAGGACTGCCTTCCCCACGGCCTCTGCTGTCGGCCATGGACCCGAATCCTCAAACTAAAAGCCTCTAGATGTGTTACCTGCCTCCAGAAAGAAACTTCAGACATTGACATTGCTACTGAAAGGATTATAAGTGTGGCAAGACTTGAGTTTGGGCTAAGAGTTTGGGAGTGATTGTGGTGGAGATGATGGAGGGCCTGGAATGCTATCTGTCCACTTCCTGTACAGATAGAGAACAGCACTACGTAACAGAAGCATAATGTGAGCCGCAGATGTGATTGTAATTTTTCCAAGAGGCATATTTAAAAAGTAAACAGACACAGATGAAATTAATGCTAATAATAGTATATTTATTTAACCCTATATATCCAAATAGTATCATTTTAAAATATAATCAATATAAACTATTAATGAGATACTTTACAATTTTTTTTGCATAAAATCTATAAAATCTATTGTTTATGTTTTCTACTGAGAGCACCTTGCAATTCAGACCAGCGGCATTTCAAGGGCTTCATGGCCATAGGCGATAGTGGCCGCTGTGTTGATCAGCACAGCTGTAGGAAGATCCAGTGATTCGAAATATCAAGCTACTTTCATCTATCTTCCCCATGTCCTCTCTGTGGTCATTCTGAAATCTTGCTTTTCTTTCTGCTTGCCCTCCTTTCCCCTAACTTCTTTTCCAATCCTGTCCACTCCTTCTCCTCCCTCCTTTTCTTTTTTATAGCAGTGACCTGCATAAATCACTTATGGACTCATTAGAACTGAGAAGAGGGCCAGAATTAGGACAAGGAAGAAAGGAACAAAAGGAGCTTAATTTTGTGGTATAATATTAATAGAAGGAGCAGAGGACAAGTGTATGCACTTCTAGCCCAAACCACATTAAACTCTAGGAAGAAATAATATTTCTAAGTGAATTTTGTATGGAAAAGAGTTCATTAAATGAATTTAATTTATAATGAAAAGAAATACTAATGCTCCCCAGTGATTTAATTACTCCATGCCCATGAGTGTCAAATTTTCCAATGGGGACAATACTGGTTGTCTTTACCAAAACTGGATTTCTTTTAGTTGTGTTAAATCTATTTAGTTGCTCACTCCCTTGAACTATAAATTAGCTACTATGAACTAGCAGCCAAGTTCATGCAGAAGGTGTAGGAAGTGTTCTCAGAGGCTACTCTTCTCTTTAATCACTTGAGGACTCCCAACTCCTATCCGTTTCTTAGAAAACAGGAATGAGGAGGGAGTTTCTTTCCCCTCATCTTCCTTCTTCTTCTTTGATGTACAAGGACAGCTGAGCAGAGCCTGAGAAGTCACATAAAGAAGGACTCAAAACTGTGAGCTGTGGGCTTTGTGGGGCCTGAAAGGTATTCTTCAAAGTCTTGAATGTACAGGAAGCCCGGCTTAGGCTCCAAGAAACATTAGATTTTTCTCTGGTTTATTTTCCCTCTGGTCCTACATTACTACCTATTAAGTCCATCAAAGATCATTTGGTTGATTCTAGGCATTCTTCTTAATTATCCCAAATCTTCCCTCTTATTGAATGCATTATGGATATAAAGATCATTTCTAACTTTGGATTTGGGGCCCTATTGACCTATTGTCTCAAACCGTCAACTCATTGAGTTAAAATAAGCCAAATCCATTGTTTAACTTCTTAAATAGAAATCAATTGGTGGTTGAATATTTTGACAGCTCATTCTTACGTGTAGGTATGACTTTGGGGAGATTGCCTTTTCCCCAGCATGTGCTGGTTCAACATTAAAGTTCTTTCTTTAGTTTTAGCCTCTATGGCTATGCTGAGCCAAAGCTTTTGTTGTTTTCTGTCTAGCTTATCCACCACCCACTTCATTTGACCTTATAAACATGTTTAAATAGATTTCTCGGATAATGACCATTTTAGCTGGCAACTTCCCGTTTAGATATTACAGCAGGCACAGTGCAAATTAGAGGGCAGAGCAAAAAGCACTAAGAATCATGAGACCCTAGATAAATATAGTCGGACCACTCGGCCTCGATCAGACAAGGCTGAGTTCTGATCCCAGTTTACTCACTGACTCAGTGAGTGACTCTGGGTAGGCAGAGTAAAACAATCATTGATTTCATCCACTGGTGACTCAGTCCTGTTGATCTCGACAATGTGGGGAAGGGGGGCAGTGGGTGGGGTTGGGGGAGTGAAGAAGGAGTTTACTGTTGCAAAGATACCTCATTACCATCCTGGCTGTTTCACTGTTTCCTGGGTTTGCCTCTGAGTTCATGCTGAAAAAAATAAAGATGCCCTTTGTGCTCAACACACTAGGCTATCATCAGGGTGCATGGCCTGACCAGCAATGAGAGGAATCTTTCTAAAGTTTAACAGTGGGCAAACAGGGAGCACTGGTCAACCTGATAATGCAAGGTAGCCTTGGAAAGGTAGCTTTGTTCAATTTGGGGTTACCTTGATGGGATGTGTTTCACTGCTCTGTGATCTCAATAACCATCCAAGCCCACAAGTGATTCACACTTGAGAAGCCTGATGAGGTTCTGCTCAGCACCTCACACAGCATTTGGCACATGCTAGATGCTCAATGAATGTCGAGAGAGTGAACAAATAGATAAAGAACTGAAGAATTAGGAGCAATTACATAATAAATGGTCTAGTTCACATCTCTGACAGCACCTTTCTTTGTTAACTTGATTTTCGAAGTGTCAGAATTTTCAAGTCTGAACTTCAAGTCTTTATATTTCTGATTTTTAAAGTTTTTTTTTAAAAAAATTGAATTATAATTGACATTAATTTCACGTGTGCAACATAGTAACTAGGTATTTTTATACAGTAAGCATTTTCAGTTACTTGCTGGCCATTTGATGGGTGTTTTTCAGTTGTTTCCAGGAGATCATACTTTGTGACCTAGCTAGGAAATAGTTTGACTAAGTTTTCACTAGGCCTTATTAAATAAACTTAACTTATCCCTCTTCTCATTCCCCAAAATGTATTTCCATCTCTTTGGAGCTGGAACAAGGGAATTAGAAAGTATAACATATAAAAATATACAACAATTTGATGAGCAACTAGATTGATGTTTTTGAAACAGAAACATTTTGCAGAAAATGTGCAAAACAAAAATTGCAAAAAATTTAGCCAGTTCACATACATTCCTTTAGAGAAAGAAGAAGCAACTTCACATGGATGAATGATGTTATTATTTACCAGTTAATAAATACATCACCATATATTATATAGTTCTTTTATATTCATTGACCCAAAATACCTTGATATCATCATAAATATTGCCTGAGGCAAATGGGAAAGGTATAATGTGCTACATGAGCAGAAGGGTTAACTGAGCTTTGCTTTCAAGAATTTTACTTTTTTAAATTTTTATTCTTTTTTAATTGAAGTATACTTGATTTGCAATGTTATGTCAGTTTCAAGTATACAGCAAACTCAATTATATACACAAACATATATATATTAATATATACACACACACATATATATGTTCTTTTTCAGATTCTTTTTCATTGTAAATTACTGTAATATATTGACTATAATTCCCTCTGCTACACATTAGGTCCTGTTGATCATCTATTTTATATGTAGCAGTGATATCTGTTAATCTCAAACTTCTAATTTACCTCTCCCTACCCCCTTTCCCCTTTGGTAGCCATAAGTTTTCTATCTCTGTGAGTCTGTGTTTTGTAAATAAATTCATTTCTATTGTATTTTAGATTGCACATCTAAGTGATATCATATGATATCTGTCTTTCCCTGTCTGACTTGCTTCATTTGGTATGATAATTCCTAGGACTATTCATGCTGCTTCCAATGGCATTATTTCATTCTTTTTATGGCTGAATAGCATTCTATTGTACATATACACCACATCTTTGTTATCTATTCGTCTGTTGATGGACATTTAGGTTGCTTCCTTGTCTTGGCTTTTGTAAATAGTGCTGCTATGAATACTGTGGTGCAAGTCTGTTTTCAAATTTAAGTTTTCCTCTTTTCCAAAGTGGGATTGCTAGATCATATGGTAACTCTATTTTTAGTTTGTGAAAGAACCTCTGTACTGTTTTCCAAAGTGGCTGGACTAGTTTACATCCCCACCAACATTGTAGGAGGCTTCCCTTTTCTCCACATCCTCCGCAGAATTTTTATTTGTAGACTTTTTGATGGTGGCCATTCTGACCAGTGTGAGGTAATACCTCATTGTAGTTTTGATTTGTATTTCTCTAATAATTAGTGACAATGAGCGTCTTTTCACGTGCCTGTTGGCCATCTGCATGTCTTCCTTTGGAGAAATGTCCATTTAGGTCTTCTGCCCATTAAGGATCCTGTAGTTTATTGGGGGAAATTAAAGGTATATATAAAAGTAAATAACATGGGGCAGATTCTGTGTGTGCATGCATGCTAAGTCACTTTGGTCGTGTCTGATTCTTTGCGATCCTGTGGACTGTAGCCCGCCAGGCTCCTCGGTCCATGGGATTCTCCTGGCAAGAATACTGGAGTGGGTTGCCATGCCCTCCTCCAGAGTATCTTCCTGACCCAGGGATTGAACCCATGTGTGTCTCTTACATCTCCTGCATTGGCAGGCAGGTTCTTTACCACTAATGCTACCTGGGAAGCCCCGGGCAGATTCCGAGTGCCCATTGAATGGTAGAGTTCAGACAATGGCACCCCACTCCAGTACTCTTGCCTGGAGAATCCAATGGATGAAGGAGCCTGGTGGGCTGCAGTCCATGGAATCGCTAAGAGTCGAATTCACGACTGAGCGAATTCACTTTCACTTTTCACTTTCACGCATTGGAGAAGGAAATGGCAACCCACTCCAGTGTTCTTGCCTGAAGAATCCCAGGGACGGGGGAGGCTGGTGGGCTGCCGTCTACGGGGTCGCATAGAGTCGGACACGACTGAAGCGACTTAGCAGTAGCAGCAGCAAGCAATGGTGCTATTTCCTCACTGTATCAGGGAAGACTTTCCAAAGGAGGATAAGTTAATAAATTTAGAGTATTAATGAAGCTAAAGCAAGTGAAGAAAACTGACTTTGGTGGATCAGGGATGCAGAGAAAAGGGCAAAAGCAATTACCAATAAATCTAATAGCTTTCCTGATTCCTTGAAGTGTTTTGGTCAGATCAGTTTCCAAGTGCACATTGTAACTTATGCTGTATATGTACTGATTGTACTGAGTTTGGGTCCCACTGTGACACTCACAAAATCAGATTCTGATGGGTTCCTGAGGCAACACTGAAAGCTATTGAACCACCTTAGGCTAAAGGATCCAGCATCTCTTACTGGAGTGTAGGAGACACTGACCTGCCCTACTCAGATCCTCTCTGATTCACTTTTCCATTTTGGTGTGCCCTTCATTCCCCTGGCTGCTGTGTGATTTTGTTTCAACGTTCACACTTTCACTCACAGAAGACTACCCCCTTTGCCTTCCGACTTTAAAGCCAGAAGCATCCGAGGGCTTATATATCTCCCCATGCCCTTACCCAATGACTGCCTGGCAAAGGAGAGTGAAAACCCAGATCCATTGCCTCAATTTGGGATAAACTTGGAGGTGTAATTCACTCTCCAATATTCTACTGAAACATCAGGCTCAAATATCCTCCATGAAATTTTCCCTAAAATCATAGCCTTACTTGGAAGTAGGGAAGGCCTAGTTCCCTAGCCACTACCCACCTTCCTCTACCCCCTTATGAAATGAACCTTCATTTCAGAATCTGCGTCTAGAATAATCTCCCTAAAATAAGGAAACATGCTTTTCTTCCAATTTGGGTTAAAGGTCTGTAAAGAAAGACAAGAAGGAGGGGATAGTGATGAAGCTAAACCGGAAATTTATCTCTCATTATTTTCTAAGTACAAGAAGCCTCTACTCCGCAGCCTTTCGTTTCCATTTTTTCCTCCTCAGTCTCCATGTTAGAGCCCTTCAAGGCACAGTCAAATACCACCTTTGGTAATGGTAAACTCTGATAGCTATTTTCTGAATAGAAATAAAGTCGTTCCCTCCATCCCCAACATCCCCAATACAATCTGTGTTCATAATGTGCAATTTGAAAATTACGATGATCAAGAGCATAATCATAGTCACAGCCCTATATCATTGCTCTGTACCCACACAGCCTCTTGCTCACCCCTTCAGTGTTTACCAGGAGGCAGATGGCCAGAAAGGAAGTCCACTGTGGGGGCTGCACAATTCCAGGAGCCGATCCATCAAGAAGACATTTGTGACTTTGGGGCGTGGGGGCGAAGTGAAACAAAAGTAATGTTTGTCCACTTGCATCATGAGACAGCATGGGAGAAATCACTCCTGACCAAGCAGTACTGGTTGGTGGAGCCCAGCTTTTAAGACCATCAAGTTGCCCATGAGGAAGAATATCCAAGGGATGAATCCACCACCATGATTTCCTCCTCCCTGCTGTCTGAGTTTTCAGAAGGAGTGCCAATCTGTGATAGACTGTACTCATGTGATGATTACTGTATTGTGAATCCACCAACACTAATGATGTACAGACTTTCCAAAGTTCAACTGTTTTATAAAACCCCCAAATTAATACCAAGAGCATTTCTTGGAAGAGGAAGGGAACAACTGTGACATATGGACCAAATCTGATGATCTGTCTGAAACTGATCAGCTGATCAGTTTGTCTTGAAACTGGTTTTTTGCATTTTTACCTTCTTTGTCCCCTTCTAATTCCTTGAGAAATGAAAATCAATCAGTGTCACATTGTGTAATTATTCCAAAGCAAGAAATAATCTATAGCATCTTATTTTTAAAAGAGGCTTTCTTTGATGACCTCAAAGTTTGTCACACAGAATAGGACATTGTAAAATCACTAGAAATTCAGTTTGTTTCTCATGAATTTTGACATATTGAAACCCCATTCTTAATAATTATTCTCATTATGAATTAGTGACTGAATTCTAGAGTATTTTGTACAAAAATTCATATTGAAAGAAATTGTTCCCCTAAAAGATGTTTCAAATGCCTTGATTAAAATTTACATGTACTATAACCAGTACTTCCTTCACCTACCATTCCAGGAGAAATTGTATTTTTTAATAAAGGTTGTGTGTGTGTGTGTGCTCAGTCGCTTCAGTCACGTCCAACTCTTTGTGACCCGATGGACTACAACCCACCAGTCTCCTCTGTCAATGGAGATTCTCCAGGCAAGAATACTGGAGTGGGCTGCCATACCTTCTTCCAGGGGATCTTCCCAACCCAGGGATCGAACCTGCTTCTCTTAGTGTCCTGCTTTTGACATAATTTGGTCTTAGTGATTCCTCAAGGTTGGGGCTTTATAATCACAGCTGAAGGGGGCTTATCAATTCTTGATTAAAAGAATGAATGAACAGAATATATCATCTAATTTAGTACTCCTCTCTTTATGCTTTTTAAAATGTTATTTTTTAAAAACATGATTGTAGATATTCTTCTTTGTGCACCAAAGATCAACAAGTGGCAGTTTCTTTTTTAGAAGCTAATTAATTAATTTGGCTGCATCAGGTCTTAGTTGCAGCATGTGGGATTTTCGATGCATCATGTGGATCTTTGGTTGTGGTGCAGGGACTCTCGTTGTGGCCCACAGGCTCAGTAATTGTGGTGCTCAGGGCTTAGTTGCCCCATGGCATGTGGGATCCTAGTTCCCCGACCAGGGGCTGAACCCACACCCCTGCATTGCAAGGCAGATTCATAACCACTGGACCACCAGGGAAGTCCCTCTAAAATGTCATCTACACCGCGAATTGGTTTTATAAAATTCTTTTATAGCAAATGTGAAATTCAGTTCAGTCACTGTCTTAGTGAAAACACCAGGTTAGTAAAGTCTAAATCCCAGGTGGCACTAATGGTAAAGACTCACCTGCCAGTGCAGGAGACATAAGAGACGTGGGTTCAATTCCTGGGTCAGGAAGATCCCCTGGAGGAGGGCATGGCAACCCACTGCAGTATTCTTGCCTGGAGAATCCCATGGACGGAAGATCCTGGTGGGCTACAGCCCATCGGGTCACAAAGAATCGGACATGACTGAAGTGAGTAAGCACACGTGCACACACAATTGTACAGTAGCTGACAGCTATAGAATAGATGATCCAGACTTTCATAGGCTCTATATGACATCTAAGGATGTCCAGCAGAAAAGAGGTTGCCTCTGCATGTGTCTCTATCTGCAAGGAAACCTTCTTAGAACCTCCCACGCCCAAGAAAGTTCTTGCGTATTACTGGCCAAGATTGGATCCATGCCCTTTTCTAAAGCAATAACTGGCAAGGGAGATGAAATTTTAGTAGTTAAGTTTAATCAAAATTGCTCCCTGCGTCATGTAAAGAAAGGGTGAAGGCCTGAACCTAAATCAAAGGAAGGGAGGCATGAATGATGACCCAGAAACAAAAATTCTGCTCTGACTACCTTTCTAGGAACCAAGCTTCTTCTGCCACTACAGTGGGGAAAGATGTGTTCAAGGTGTGTGAAGTGACTTTTTGTAAGCATGGCTTATAAGTAAAGGCATAAGGCTTTTAAGGTATGATTAATAGATAAACTGGAGAAGGCAATGGCACCCCACTCCAGTACTCTTGCCTGGAAAATCCCATGAATGGAAAAGCCTGGTAGGCTACAGTCCAAGGGGTCGCGAAGAGTCAGACACGACTGAGCGACTTCACTTTCACTTTTCACTTTCATCCACTGGAGAAGGAAATGGCAACCCACTCCAATGTTCTTGCCTGGAGAATCCCAGGGATGGAGGAGCCTGGTGGGCTGCCATCTATGGGGTCACACAGAGTCAGACACAACTGAAGCAACTTAGCAGCAGCAGCAGCAATAGATAAACATGCTTCCTGTCCCAAATGTCTCACTAATGAGTCTTCTGAAAGGTTTTACCTTATTTCTTTGGGTTAAATTATTTTATCAAGATTAAAATTTGAAATTTTGCAAAAACAAAATGTGAAATTTAGAGTGATATAGTACAATAAATGGGATATATGTTTAATACTTAGTAACTTTTAAAAAGCACCTAATAACAAGCACTATGCTAGATACCATGAGAAATATAATACATCATAACTAGTCCTTCAGACTGACAATCATTTGGTTTGAGTGAGCTATGTGCAAAAAAAAAAAAAAAAGATGGAAAGTGAGACCATAGAGATATGACTGGCTGTTGGAGTTTAGAGATAGGAATATTGCAGAGAATGGAGAGAGAATGGTGGAGAATGCAATAATTGAATGTGTCTTGCAGGACACATTCCTAAGATGGAGATTTTATTTTCTTGGGTTCCAAAATCACTGAGGACAGTGCCTGCAGCCATGAAATTAAAAGACATTTGCTCCTTGGAAGTAAAGCTATGACAAACTTAGACAGCATATTAAAAAGCAGAGACATCATCACTTTGCTGGCAAAGGTCTGTATAGTCAAATCTATGGTTTTTCCAGTAGTCATGTATGGATGTGAGAGCCTCCATAAAGAAGGCTTAGCGCCAAAGAATTGATGCTTTCGAATTGTGGTGCTGAAGAAAACTCTTGGGAGTCCCTTGGACAGCAAATCCTAAAGGAAATTAACCCTGAACATTCATTCAAGGACTGATGCTGAAGCTGAAGCTCCAATACTTTGACCACTTGATGTGAAGAGCCAGCTCACTGGAAAAGCCCCTGATGTTGAAAAGACTGAAGGCAAAAAGAGAAGGGGGTAGCAGAGGATGAGATGATTGAAAAGCAACCAACTCAGGACATGAGTTTGAGCAAACTCCAGGAGATAGTGAAGGACAGGGAAGCCTGGTGTGCTACAGTCCATGGGGTCGCAAAGAGTTGGACACAGCTTAGCGACTGAAACAACAAAAGATGGAGACAGGGGAAAGGACAAGTAAGACATAAGAATTTCATGTTAAGATGAGAAGCACAGGGACAATACAAGGAAAAAATGATCTCCTTTTCCTGAAAGAAGTTGGCAACCCACAACTGGCATTTGGTAAGCAAAGCTAAGGAGTTTGATATTTATGACAGGTTCAGAGAGGATCCATTAAAAGCACTGAAAGGAGTTGAATTTTTTAAAAAATTAGAATTTATTTTTTTAGAGTGGTTTTAGGTTCACAGCAAAATTGAGCAGAAAGTACAGTGAGTTCCCATATATCCTTGCCCTCATGCTTTCATAGCTTACTCTACCATGAGCATCTCATTCTAGAGTGGGACAATTTGTTACAACCTACACTAACACATCGTTATCACCCCATAATCCATAGCTAACATTAGTGTTCGCTCTTGTGTATTGTGTATTTTATGGGTTTTAACAAACATATAATGACATGTATTGACCATCATAGTTTCATATAGAATAGTTTCACTGCTCTAAAATTCTCTGAGCTCTGCTGAGTCATCCTTCCCCTCTAAACTCTGGAGATCAATAATCTTTTCATTGTCTCCACAGTTTTGTTTTATCCAGAAGGTCATATAGTTGGAATCACTGAGCCACAAGGGAAGCCTGAAAAAATTGATTATGGGAATATTAATAGTTTGTTAAAGACAGTTATTTATTCATAAATTGTTTGAAGGGCTCCCCAGGTGACACAGTGGTAAAGAATCCACCTGCCAATGCAGGAGACACAACAGACATTAGTTCAATCCTGGGTCAGGGAGATGCCCTAAAGGAAAGAAATGGCAACCCAATACAGTATACTTGCTTGGAAAATTCCATGAATAGAGGAGCCTGGCGGGCTACAGTCTCATGAAGTCACAAAGAGTCAGACATGACTAAGCCACTGAGAACTCACTCATACAGTTGTTTGAAAGGATCTAGCTGGAATTGAGAAATATTTATCAAATACTTACTATGTGCTTGGTTTCAGCAGTATGTGAACTGAGAAATTCCAGATGTACAAGCAGGATTTAGAAAAGGCAAAGGAACCAGAAATCAAATTGCCAACATTCATTGGATCATAGAGAAAGCAAGGGAATTAAAAAAAAAAAAATCTACTTCTGCTTCATTGACTACACTAAAGCTTTTGACTGTGTGGATCACAAAAAAATTGGAAAATCTCAAAGAGAGGGGAATATCAGACTACCTTACCTGTCTCCTGAGAAACCTGTATGCAAGTCAAGAAGCAACAGTTAGAACCAGACATGAAACAACTGACCGGTTCAAAATTGGGAAAGGAATACATCAAGGCTGTACATTGTCATCCTGCTTATTTAACTTCTATGCAGAGTACGTCATGCAAAATGCTGGGCTGGATGACTCACAAGCTAGATTCAAGATTGCTGGGAGAAATATCAATGACCTCAGATATGCAGATGATACCACTCTAATTGCAGAAAGCAAAGAGGAACTAAAGAGTCTCTTGATGAAGGTGAAAGAGGAGAGTGAAAAAGGTGGCTTAAAACTCAACATTCAAAAAACAAAGATCATGGCATCCGGTCCCATCACTTCAGAAATATAGATGGGTAAAAAGAGGACACAGTGACAAATTTTTTTCTTGGGCTCCAAAATCACTGTGAATGATGACTGCAGCCATGAAATGATAAAACATTTGCTCTTTGGAAGGAAAGCTATGACAAATCTAGACAGCGTATTAAAAAGTAGAGACAGCACTTTGCTGACTAATATCCAAATAGTCATGGTCCCAGGTGGCGGTAGTAGTAAAGAATCCATTTGCCTGTGCAGGAGACAAAAGAGACGTGGGTTCGATCCTTGGGATGGGAAGATCCCTTGGAGGAGGAAATGGCAGTCCACTCCAGTATTCTTGCCTGGAGAATCCCATGAACAGAGGAGCCTGGCTGGCTATGGGCCACGGGGTTGTTAAGAGTCGGACACAATTTAAGTGACTTAGCACAGCACACATCCATATAGTCAAAGCTATGGTTTTTCCAGTAATCACGTATGGATGTGAGAGTTGGTCCTTAAAGAATACTGAGCACCAAAGAACTGATGCTTTCGAACTGTGGTGCTGGAGAAGACTCTTAAGTCCCTTGGTCTACAAGGAGATCAAACCAGTCAATCCTAAAGGAAATCAACCCTGAATATTCACTGGAAGGACTGATGCTGAAGCTCCAATACTTTGGCCACCTGATACAAAGAGCCGACTCATTGGAAAAGACCTTGATTTTAGGAAAGACTGAGCACAGGAGGAGAGGTTGACAGAGGGTGAGATGGTTGGATGGCATCATTGACTCAATGGACATGAGTTTGAGCAAACTCCAGGGGATAGTGAAGGACAGGGAAGCCTGGCGTGCTGCAGTTCATGGGGTGGCAAAGAGTCAGACTCAACTTAGCAACTAAACAAAAAGGCTTTTTGCTAAAGGCTGTGGGCAACAAAAAAATGGAAGTAAGCACAAACTTTCCATTTTTTCCTCTATTGAAGTATAGTTTATATACAATATTGTGTTAGTTTCAGGTGTACAGTAAAATGATTCAGTTATATATACATACACATCTATGTTTTCAGATTAATTTCCCTTATGCTATGCTGGAGAAGGCAATGGCACCCTACTCCAGTACTCTTGCCTGTAAAATCCCATGGATGGAGGAGCCTGGTAGGCTGCAGTCCATGGGGTAGCTAAGAGTCGGAGACGACTGAGCGACTTCACTTTGACTTTTCACTTTCCTGCATTGGAGAAGGAAATGGCAACCCACTCCAGTATTCTTGCCTGGAGAATCCCAGGGATGGCGGAGTTTGGTGGGCTGCCGTCTATGGGGTCGCACAGAGTCGGACATGACTGAAGTGACTTAGTAGTAGTAGTAGTAGTATGCTATGCTAAGTCACTTCAGTTGTGTCCGACTCTGTGCGACCCCATAGACGGCAGCCCACCAGGCTACCCCGTCCCTGAGATTCTCCAGGCAAGAACACTGGAGTGGGTTGCCATTTCCTTCTCCAATTCAGGAAAGTGAAAAGTGAAAGTGAAGTCATTCAGTCGTGTCCGACCCTCAGTGACCCCATGGACTGCAGCCTTCCAGGCTCCTCCATCCATGGGATTTTCCAGGCAAGAGTACTGGAGAGGGGTGCCATTGCCTTCTCCAATTTCCCTTATAGGTTATTACAAAACATTCAATAGAGCTTCCCATGCTATATAGTATAGCAAGGACCTATTTTATATATATATAAAATATATATCTATTTTAAATATAGTAGTGTGTATATGTTAATTGCAAACTCCTAATTTATCCCTCCCCTCACACCCCCCACAATAAGCCTTACTTTTTAAAAAAGTAATACAGTAGCACTGACTTTTATTCATTCGTGTCATAAGTCATCTCACATCATCTGTTGCGTTTAAATGCTCATTGTAAATGGCTGAACACACTCATTTTAGTGGAACTTAATCCATAAAAAAAAAATCCTCAGTATCCCAATAAATGAAGTCACTTCAACATATCCTCACAACAATGCCCACACCAAAAGAGTCCTTAATTTTGTAAATCTTGACCCATTATTACTCCCATGTTATGGTTGTTTCAGTTGTCAAGTATACAAGGTTCAGTAAAAAAAATTAATTAGATAGGGGTTGCATCTGAAAAATAAATTGTTAAACTCCATGTGTGTGCTGCGCTAAGTTGCTTCAGTCATGTCCAGCTCTTCGAGACCTTACTGACTGTAGCCCACTAGATTCCTGTGTCCATGGGATTTCCCAAGCAAGAATACTGGAGTGGGTTGCTATGCCTTCCTCCAGGGGAACTTCCTGTCCCAGGGATCTAACCCACGTGTCAAGTCTCCCGCATTGGCAGGCAAGTTCTTTACCACTAGCACCACCTGGGAAGCCCAAACTCCATATACATGTTTCAAACCTGTTGGGTTCCAGTCCATCTGTGAACTTCTTGGCTGCCAGTATCAATCACGTGCCATGTACTAAAGCAACACCTTCTGAAGAGCTGATTAATTCTGCATAGATCAGGTCGATCAATATGTCAGCCTATAACAGACTGTGCTCTTTTCACTGAACGTGGCAAAATATTCACCAATATGGCAGGAAATATTTTCATTTCACCTTTCCCATAGTGATTAATCCAGTCAGCTAACTCACTGTTTTATGCAACTTTATTGAAGAAAAACAAATCAGTTACAAGCAGGGTTATTAGCTGATCACTCAACCATTGACAACTTGCATCGTTTATTCAGTACAATGAGCCTTACTTTTAAAGGGCTTCAAACTTTGGAGGCTAAGTATATATACACATGAGGAAAGTTTGTACACTTAGCCATCGTTCATTTGGAGAAATAGTCTTTCTTCTGCCTTTTGGATAAAATGCTTTGAGCACAGCCTAGAGCGTGTCTTGACACCCCTTCTGTGTTTGTGTACATTGTGCCCTGAACCCACAGGTCACATCCCTAAAACAAGTCACTTTTTCCAGAGCTGAGGGAGTGCCCAAACGGAGTATATGGGGGGCCCAAATGTTTGCTGTACTCGGGAACAGTGAGTGGACTAATGACCTGTTGGGGGATCCCTTGTTCCTCCTGCTGTATTATCCTTTCCAGGTTTAGGGTGTTGGAGTACTTAGGAGCTTTAGTAGCTAAGCTTCCCTTTGACATTTGATAGCTACCACTTAACAACAACCACTTTGTAAGTGGTCACAAAAAATAGCATTTTATCAGCTTGGAGAAGAGTTCCATCCTGGGGAGAAATCTTTGCCACGTGTGTAATTTCATTGTCAGTTTCTTAGCTGTAGTTCCATTTGGAATACTGTAGTTCTAGTCCATTCACGTTATCTTGGAGAAATACTTCCATTCTTCCAGTCTCCCTGATTATGTCCTTATTCCTCTTTGATGTCAGAACTTGGCTGGGTTATTCCAGTTGCTTGTCATCAATGCTTCAGCAAAGGCCTTTAAGTAGGCCATTTAGAACAAGATAACTACAGACCTTAAAAAAGAAAGAAAGAAAGAAAGAAAAGACATTGTTCTAAGATGCAAATAAAATCATCCAACACCAATATGACATTGGCAGTGCATTGAAAAAGTTCTCTTCCCCTTCTACTTCTCTGTATCTTTAAGCACCTCTCTATCTTCTTGGTCATAGCTGAATTAAGATGAAAACTTACTTTTTGATCTCCTTGTTTCTGTTCAGAATATTACACACAATTATTTCTTGTGCTTTCCTCCCAGAATTGCAAATATTTAAGCTGAAATAAACAAAGGGAAAATTGGAAAAGAGGATCAATGAATTCCTAAATCAATTCTTTGAAAATATCTACAAAGTAGAAGAAGGGGGACAAAAATCCTTGTCCAATTGCCCAATTAAGGTTAAAAAGAAGAGCAAGAAGGTTAGGAATGAAAATGGAGATGTGATACACATCACAATGAAATTAAAGTAATTAAGAAATAATTTCCCAATGCCAGCAAAGTTGAAAACTTACATGTATAGACTGGTTCTGTTTATAGTATAAACAATTAAGCCTCTATACCAGGCTCACCATAAACTACAGACCAAATCAAATAAACCACTTGAAGGCACTAGAAAGGTAGATTCTGGGGACAGATTTTGGCACTGAGAACTCAGAAGGAAACAATATTGAGTGAGTTCCCTCCTCTTTTTTTTTTTTTTGGTTGGGGGGGATGGGGAGATGTGTATAAGAGACAGTCCTTGCCCTCATGCTTTCATAGCTTACTCTACCATGAGCATCTCATTCTAGAGTGGGACAATTTGTTACAACCTACACTAACACATCGTTATCACCCCATAATCCATAGCTAACATTAGTGTTCGCTCTTGTGTATTGTGTATTTTATGGGTTTTAACAAACATATAATGACATGTATTGACCATCATAGTTTCATATAGAATAGTTTCACTGCTCTAAAATGGGGGCGGAAGGCTGGCTTCAGTCTATAACATACAGAGGGCGAAAACTTTGAAAAAAACTCTTGATCTTATTGGCGTGTAGAACCAGAGGATTAAGAGCAACCACAGCCACAAGAAAATAAAAAGATTCCTGGAAAGAGGTAGCAAGGGAGAGCTCCAAAATCTTGAGTGTAAACTGCTCAAATCTCTGGCTATTACATGAGCAGACTGAGAGGCCCATTAAGGCTAGGAGAAGAGCTGAGATTTGCAGTGCTACCCAAGAGATAGAGTTTGAAGTTTGAATCCCACCATATTAATTGCTGCTAAAACAAAGACGTTAAGTACAGAGCGTCTACAACTTAACAATACAATAAGCAAGATATAAACAAAGTTACCTGACATAGGAAGAACCAGGAAAATGTGACCCACTTTTTGAAAAAAGGAATCTTATGATAGCTTAGATTTTGGAGTTAGGACAGATATTGAAAGCAGCTATTTTAAACCTGTTCAATGATATGCAGAAAAATATACTCAAAGTTAATGAAAAGATGGGACATTTCAGCAGGTAACAGAAGCCACAAAAAAGAATGGAATTTTTTTTTCCATTCTAGTATAGTGTCTATACCTCTTTCCAAGAAATCTGTCCTTTCCTGTTAGAAATATCCTTAGAATGATAAGTAGCTGGATTTTCTTAGCAGTATGACATGTTCTTCTATAATTACCTAGAGCTTATTTCTCCTTTCTTTGCCTTTTAGCCCCTTGTGCCTCACCTCTGGCTCTTGCTACAATGAAATTTAGAGTCATCAAAGTGAAGAAGTGAAGTGTTAGTTGTTCAGTCATGTCTGAATTTTTGTGGCCCCGTGGACTGTAGCCTGCCAGACTCCTCTATCCATGGGATTCGCCAGGAAAGAATACTGGAATGGGTTATTGTGCCTTCCTCCAGGGAATCTTCCTGACCCAGGGATTGAACCTGAGTCTCTCAAATTGCAGACAGATTCTTTACCATCTGAGCCACCAGGGAAGCCCCTTAGAGTCACCAAACATCTTTTAAAATCAATAACAGCAAGAGTAAAGTTTGCATAATTTTGCATAAAAGGGATAGTTTGGGGTTTGGAGGCCAAAGTGTTTGTGTCATCCCTCAGTTTACACAGTGTAGTGGGTGAAAATTTTGTTAATGGCTGGGGTCAAGTTAGGTGGCGAGGTGGCACTATTGGTAAAGAATCTGCCTGCTAATGCAGGAGACATGACAGTTGCTGTTTCAATCCCTGGGTCAGGGAGATCCCCTAGAGGAGGAAATGGCAACCCATTCCAGTGTTCTTGCCGGGAGAATACCATGGACAGATGAGCCTGGCAGGCCACAGTCCATGGGGTTGCAAAGAGTCAGACATGACTGAAGCAATTTAGCACACACAAGCGTGGTCCACTTGGCCCCAAAGCTTTCTGATCAAAATTCCTCTTGTATCCTGACTGTAGAGTGTACGGCAGCCTTAGTTACCATTCACTACATGCTACTGGCACATTACTTTGAATTCTCATGGTGATCCTGCTAGGTAGGCATCATGATTTCCACTTTACAAATAAACAGAAAAGGCAAGTCACATGCCTGAGGCCACATAGCTTGGAAGGGAGAAGCTGGTCCTTACATCCCAGGAGCCAAAGAGTGGTGCTGAGCAGAGTGGTCTGAGACACACCCAGTGGCAAGATTTCCTAGCTGTACCCACCCTGGAGGCTCTGCAGACCCTGCTGTGGCCAAGGGAGAGGCTCTGCTTTTCTGTCCTGAGTTGTGATATCCGAAATTAAACATAAGAGCTCTGTCGTTCTCCTTGAAAGTGTTACTTGCTCAGTCGTGTCTGACTCTTTGTCATGTCTGACTCTTGGCGACTGTAGCCCGCCAGGCTCCTCTGTCCATGGGATTCTCCAAGGCAAGAATACTAGAGTGGGTTACCATTCCCTTCTTCAGGAAATCTTCCTGACCCAGGGATCAAACCCGGGTCTCCTGCACTGCAGGCAGATTCTTTTCTGTCCGAACCACCAATGTCTTTTCAGAAATGAGAGCTGAAGAAAGACAGTGTCTTTCACACTTCCTTTTCCCTGTCACCTGCTCGGTTAGGACCACCAGAGATATCAGGGCTGAGCAAAACCAGGAAGCGACGGACATGTGTCTTTGTGGTCACCATCCCCCTTCTCTGTGTTCTTTCTTTCCCTTTGTGGAATCTAGAACCTTTAGGCTTTTTAAGCAAAACTTTTGTTCATTCAGGAAATAGTAGGGTCACTTCATTACACTACAGCGTGAGTGACTGACAGGGTCCCACATGCCACCTTTCGCAGGGACTGCCACATCTTAACAGGGCACAAAGAGTTCAGTTTGGGAGTCCAGTACACGTGGACTTGACTCGGGCTACCGACTGGTTATGTAATGTTTGGCAAGTAACCTAACCTGCCTTAGTTTCAATTTCCTCATCTCTAAAAAGGGAAGAAGACCTCAGCGGGCTGTGACGAGGATTAAGAAGATTTGAGAGTGCGCCTGGCATGGTGCCTGACACGTAGTAGGTACCTGTTAAAGATCTGATCCCTTTTTCCTTCACCCCAGTGGCAGGAGTGAAAGTGCCTGGGGCTCTGTTGCTTTGGAGATCCCTCAAGAGCAGGCGGGCTGTGACATCCTCCACACCACCACCTACACAAGGCGTTGTTGAGGAACACATTGAACTTTTCCCCAGAGCCACACTCACATACACACACACTCACAGTCACACACACTCTCTCTCACACACACACACACACACACACTCACACACACTCACACTCCATTGCTGGGTGACATAGATGAGTTCACGTAAGAAGGCCTAAACTGTCCATCACATCCAGGCTTCTCATCAACCCTTCCTTCAATCCTGAAGCTTCTCCCGAAACCCACTTGTGAAGGCTCCTGTCTCACCTCTGATGCACCAAGTGTCCAGATACATTTTGGACAAAACAGCCACCTCTTGGTCTTTCTTTCGACAGAGATTGAAATGCAGCTCCTCTAAATGAAAAACTGGTGACTGTGTTCGCATAGAACGTGGCTGAAATGCAAATAGGCTTCGAGTTTGTACCTTGACATCAGTTCGTTAAAAGGTGACTGTTATTAAAGAACAATGCAAAGCCATTAATTACCAAGCTTTCAAAGAAGCTGTGTGAACAAGCTTGACTTTCATTATCTGTCTCTGTCATCCTGTATAACAGCCCATTAGACTTTCTGTTAAGGCAGAGAAACCAGCTGACAATGGAAAGGGAGTTGTTTAATTGCCATTACCTTTGCAAGTTTGAAGTGCATTTTTTTTTCCTCATAATTGTTTCCAGGAAAAGAAGCCTGGATTTGAAGACTAGGTTAGGGGAGCGAAGGACTGAAATGGAGCTGGCTGTGGCTTCAGAATTCTGATCCCGCAGATCCTGCCCTGTTGTGGTAGGGTTCTGGCTTGGGCACACCTGTCCAGGCTTAAAGCCACGGTGTGTGTGCATTGCATGCTCAGTCATGTCTGACTCTGTGCAACCCCGTAGACTGTAGTCCGCCGGGATCCTCTGTCCATGAAATTCTCCAGGCAAGAATACTGGAGTGGGTTGCCATTTCTGACTCCAAGGGATCTTTACAACCCAGGGATCGAACCCACGTCCCCTGCTCTGCAGGCAAATTCTTTACCACTGAGCCATCTGGGAAGCCCATATAAGATGGTAGACTTTGGCAAGTCATGTGATCTCTCCACACATCAGCTGTCTCACCAGTAAAATCAGCAGAAGGTAAGCGGAATGTATATAACGTACCATCACATTGCTCAGAGGAGAGTCAACAGAAGCTATTGGCCTTTTTCCTATGTATGCACGCAAATGCAGTTTGTCCAGTGCAGTTACACATGGTAAAATCAAATGAAATGGACATCAAGGGCAGTGCTGAAAAAAGAGAGAAGTCACAGAGGGAAAGTACCCTCAGGGGTGTGTGGATATGTGTGTATAAGACCCAGTTTTTGAAACTCAAAGTATAAACTGTAAAGACTCCAATACTTTTGAATAGCTACCTTACGGCAAAGCGTGTGACCAGGAGCCTAAACACCAGTGCTGCAAAGGGGTACCATTTGCCTGACCTGGTGATGTTAGCTCCCTTCAAATGTCATGTTTGTAGCACAGGACTTGATGCATTAATTCAAACCAAGTCAAAGCATTAAAAACCTTGTGGAATAAATAACAATGGGTCACGCGTTTCTGAGACATGTTTTCTGGGCTTTTTTTTTTTTTAAACCAAAGTAGTCTTTCCTGGCTCCTGAACACAAGCCGTCCTCATCTATTTCCTAAGATAATCCATTATAAATTATGACAGGCTCCCAAGGGCCTGGCGGGCAATGCGGCCCGATCTGTTGCCCAGGTCTCACTTTTCTGTCCTGGTCATCTCCGACAAGTTCCATGCGTGACCGGTCAGGAGACGGCTAATTCTAGTCCACACATTTTTCAGATGAGCTTCATTTTATTTTTAATTTCCCCACAAATGCACGCCAGGCGCAGATTTCGTCAGTTACAGACATAGCTCTCTAATCTGTGCCGCCCTTCCGTAGCTCAGACACCAAATGAATTAAGGTCCAGTTACATATAAAAGTGATTATGATCAGCGAAATGTCTGCCCAGCATGACCCTCCCCGCAAAGGGCCAAGATTAAGAGTCTGATGCTCCCCTTTGGCTATCTAGGGGCCACTCACTGTATCAGAAAAGCGATCCCACCCACAACCTTCTAAAACCTACGCTCTCTTCAGATTTTACAGGTCAAGGACCTCCAGCCACCATGGAGCAGAGAAATACATTGTTTTCCTGAGTTGAGTGAACTACATTTGTTTTCGATTTTCATCCTACAAGATTTCAGGAGACCTGACCTGATCCTTTTGAAAACTTCCCATTACACTTCTACAGGCTCTCACTTCAAGGGAGAAGAACTTCACAACTTCTTGTAAATCCTAACTATTGAGGGGCAGGATACTGCATCATTTCAGGATTCTTATTAGGCTCATCCGGTCCTTTCTCAGGACAGTTCAGGGGCCAGGAGCATATGAGATAAACACTGCACGGGGACTGTAACGTTAAATCAGGACCAGGGAACAAAGGCATAAAGGCCACCTCTGTCTGCTCACAAAGGGTTGTTAGCATACTTCAAGGGACAGGAAATATTCCAAAGGGTGCATTGACTCCTCATATTAATACTTTATCATCTCATCCTGATAAGTTAATGGGTTATGTACCAGGCTCAGAAAACAAGAAATAGTGTAGCAGAAAGAGTATTTATTAGGGACCAAGTAGCTGGATTTTGCCACCAAAGAAGTATATGATTTTGTATACGTCACTGCCTCTCTCTTGGGGTTGGTTCCCACAAATGTAAAGTCTATAATGTTCTGGGCTTCAGTGACAATTGGTGACAGAGCTAGGGAAATCAGGAAAACCTTCCTCACTGGAGTCTCTAGGACAAGGATCACAAAAGCCTAACCAGGCTGATCCTGCGGGGACATCTCCATAGCAGCCCCCCACCAATCAGGCCTCTTTCTGTGGACTTTTCCAATTTGCTTTTGCAGAAGTAGCTGAGGCGAAGTTGGCTCAAACCACTCAATCCAGTTCTTATTAGGGTGGAAGTAAGTTTACAAAAGGCCCAGCAAGCCCTCCCAGATCTGAACACTGAGCAGAGCCTGCAGTGTGGTGGTCAAGGCAGGGGAAAGGCTGCCCCCATCGGCAGAAGAACACTTTACACCGGTCCCTCCAGGCCCGCCAGGCCGGGGGCCCAACTGCCCTCTGGGACAAACCAACCTTGGTAGTCACCCAACTTGAGAATCTTTTGAGCTCTTCCTGTCGCCATGCCCCACCCCGTCCCATTCCGCCCTGGCCTCTTTTTTCTCCTCCCTGGCAGCCACTGTGTTTTCAGATGTTTACCCTGGGTTAGAACCTCAGTGGCCATCATGAGGCCTGGAGGAGAGAGGAGGGGAGACGGCCCAGGAAAAGGAATTCCTCGGAGAGGCATCTAGGGAGCAGCAGATGGATGCCCGCTGTTTCTCTTGGCATCTGACAGACTGTGTGTATGTGCGCATGCACGCATGTGTTTTTACCAGTTAACAGTGGGTCTGCATCTCTGGTTTGCTAATCCTTAATCCCAGATTAGCCCAAGCCAGAGGCCTTTTTGGGCGGAACACTCACCTCTGAATGCCCCATCTCAGTGGTCTCAGTCTGATCAGGACATCCGATTCCCTACCATCACTTTATAACCATGCCCCCGACCCCGATTCCATCCTTCAGAGCTCTGAGGACATGTAACTAGAAGCCGCTCCAGTTTCTCTCCCCCTCTGTGGTGGACCAGTGTCACCTGCCGCCCTGGCATCATCAGCCAGGCATGCCCTGTCACACTCCCAACCGGAATGTCAGCTTGCTGTTTGAGATTCACACCGACACTGGGTCCCCAGAGGGCTCCTCCCAGAGCCAGGGCAGCCTGCGCTTGGGCACACATGAAAGCGCAGGAGTCCCCTGGCTTTTTGGCAGCACTTCAAGCGCTAGCCCAACGAAGAGCTCTTGACAGCATACTTGTAAACTCCACAGGCCCCAAGGGCTCAAACACCACGATATTTATGCTCGCGGGCTGGACAGCCAAAATAGTTGGGTTGTTATGCAGACGTGGGTCTCTTAGTCGGGGCCAGCATTTCTGACACCTGTTAATTGGCATTTGAGAGAACTGAGTCGAGGCGGGTGGGGGGCCTTTGGAGCTGCTGCCAACCTGTACCTGAACAGCAGGGTGTCCTGTAAGGTTTTGGCCCACCCGGTGTGGCTCAGAGCAGGGGTGGTTTGGGGTTCCCTGGAAGGGGGTGGTGGAGGATGAGCAAGTGAGTACCAGGGTTGCCAGAAAGGATCATCAGAGAAGGAAGAAAATAGGAAGGAGGGCGAGAAGAAAAGTAAGAGAGCGAGAGGGAAGGAAAAAAATAGAGAGGGTGGTATTTTTAGATTTGCTAGCATAGAGCTTTGTGCTGTAGCGCTCAGGGCCCTATTTCTGCACGGCCAGTTCTCCTGGTCCAGGTTAGGACAAGCACTCCATCCCAGCTGAGGCAGACCCATCCATGATTCCAGGTCAGCTGCAAGACCACCTCCTCCCAGGAGCCCCCTCCAAAAACCCCCAGGTCCGCCTCTCTCTTCTGCCCATTGCTCTTCTCCTAACATAAGTTGAGCACTTCCTCACTCTTCCTGAACATCCGTGTTCCTCTCCTCAATGGACTCCTCACCCCGATGTTCACTCCTTGGCATCATAATGGAGACTTTCTCTGGTCTGCACAGCCCACCATTGACCCAGACCCACAGGGGTCTTTGGTTTCCACAGCTGGATGGCTATTCCCCCACTGGACGTCTTCTTCTCTTTAGTTCCAGGCTTTCTGCCTCAACTTCCACTCAGTGAAGCCCCTGCTCTGTCCCCACGTAGACAGAGCTGACCTCAGACAGAGCTGACCTCAAGCTGACCTCAGGGCTCTGTGAACTTCTTCCCTGTTCCTCCTTTGAGTTTTGGATGGTCCACAGCTTAACCTGAGGTGAGACTATGTTTTATGGTAAACTTCACTTCTGTATTTCATTATTCACACATACACAAATGTCCAGAAAGTCCCTATATATGAACTGACTTACATTCCAAAAGTTACCTTGTAAATTAGTTGTTTGAATCTGGAAGTTCATAGGAACAATACTATAAATGAATTCGTTCATTCATTCATTCACCAAATACATCTCAGCAACATTAAAAGGCAAACTTGCAGAGAACAAAGCCCCTTTCCTCAAGGAGTGTATTCTCTTGTCAGGGAGACAGATAACCCACAAATAAAACTATATATGGCAGAGGATCCAAGGTGCTACAGAAAGGAATGCCACAGGGAAAGTGAATAAGGGGTACTGGAATGGGGCTGGGATTATAAATAGGGTGGCACGGGAAGGCTATTTAAGACTTTTGAAAGAGGGCGAAGAACGTCCAGACACAAGGCAAGAGTGAAGTTGATCTGTTCAAAGACCTACAAGAAGGCCAGAGTAGCTAGAGCTGAGTGAGCACTGGGAGACAGAAATACTGATTGGTTTCCTGGCCAACCCGCTGGCTGTCAATTTAGCTGTAATTCTAAATCAATGCAAGACACCTTTATTGGGTGCTGGCTCTCTCCCAGGGATTAGGACTGGGGCTCATTCTCTCGACTTCCATAACCTAACTCTTCTCCCAAGACACAGTTTTCCAGATCTCTGAAGACAGGTGCCTACCCACTGCCCTAGCCCCAACACGCTCAGCTTAAGACTTTCTCCTTGTCTTTGGCATACTTCAGTTTTGTCATGAGGTGCTTTGTTTTTAAATGCTTCCCTGTATGCAGTTGCAGGAGTCACAGCAGAGGCAAGTTCGATTCCTGGGCCAGGAAGACCCCCTGGAGGAGGATATGGCGGCCGACTGCAGTATTGCTGCCTGGAGAGCCCCGTGGACAGAGGAGCCTGGTGGGCTCCAGTCCTAGGGTCGCAAAGAGTCAGACACGACTGAAGCGACTGAGCACAGCACGTCATCCACTATGTGCTTTCAGGCTAAGGCTTTATGACCTTCTTCAGCTCTTAAACATTCTCAGCCATGACTTCTTCAAGTATTGCTTCTCCCCCAGTCACTCTTTTTCTTTCGCTGAAATGATTAGACACATGATGGAATCTTCTTCAACAACCTCCCCTGTCTCTTACAACTCTTTCTATTTATCTCTTTCTTTCTGAACTATATTCTGAGTGAATTCCTCGGAACTGTCTTCCAGTTCACAAATTATGTCTTTAACTATGGCCAATGTCACGTTTACCCAATATTGTTTTATTTGTTCTTACTTACATATTTTAATTACCTATTACTCCTCAGCAGCTAAACTCCACACAGCTGTGTGAAGTTGGGGTGGTTTCTTCATCCCTCTGAGAGTCAACAGGATAGTGATACTACATTTTTAGAAATGAGGATTAAATGAAATAATGCATATAAAGGGCATAAATAAGTTGTTCAGTAAAAATTGTTGGCACCATTTCCTTTGACTGGGTGTCATCTGAAAGAACCATGGATGAGAAAGGAAGCAAAAAGATGAAAAGCATGAAGGGGATTGAATGGAGGTTGTTGTTTAGAATGGAGGGGATTGTTAAGGACTTCTGCAAAAGGAGATAAAGCTACTTTGGCCATCAGCGGTTGATGGAAGCTTGTGGTCAATATTGGTCACCTCCAACAATTAGGGGTGGGTGGAACTCCAGGTCTTCTTCCTCTACATCCTGGCTACCTAGTGGAAGGCAACAGTAGTAGCAAGTCTCAGACCCCATTCTACCACAGTCTGATGGTGACCAGCACTGCTGCTGCTGCTGCTAAGTCGCTTCAGTCGTGTCCGACTCTGTGCGACCCCATAGACGGCAGCCCACCAGGCTCCCCCGTCCCTGGGATTCTCCAGGCAAAAACACTGGAGTGGGTTGCCATTTCCTTCTCCAGTGTATGAAAGTGAAAAGTGAAAGTGAAGTCACTCAGTCGTATCTGACTCCTAGCGCTCAGGTCCTCAAACAACCATGCAGGCTGGTCCATAAGCTTGGGATGACCCTACCCTTGATCCTTTCAGGCAACTTGACAAGCACATTGTATGAAAGATTTACCCTCAAGCAACCAAGGCAAATTCATCAAATATTCTAACAGCAGAATCAGCACACACATCTTCTGCCAAGTGTGAGAGACAGAGGTTAAACAAAGTTTCAGGTCAAGAGCAACCTCCTGCAGGTAGTAGATCACCAGATTTATGCAAAGGGAGGCATGCCTTTAGAAATTTTCTAGGCAATCATTTATCTTGAACACCATTGATTTCACAAACGAAAAAATGTTTTACCATCCTTTATGCTAATTAACCTAGTCTCAGATAAAGGTTTTTAGATCAGGAGAGCTGAGCTGTTTTCTATTCTTCTTCTGTGATGTTTATCTCCGAGTATGTGTCTCCAATATGCATGATATTCACTCTCAATACACATCATGTTATCTGCATTCAAGTATTTTTAAAGGAAACTACATGCACTATAACAAGGATACTTAGGCAGAAGACTTGGAAAGCCTCTATCCTTCAAGGGAAATCTGAAGATAGGAAATGGAAGTCACTTGTTCAGACAGAGGAACAAACAGCACACTCATTCTTGGAATGATTTCCATTTCCTGGCTTGTTTATCATAACCCCTCTTTTGGCCAGAAAATGACTCCATTTCCATTCAGATTTGCCCATTCCATTATCATCCCACATAGTCTTCGAGAGACGTTTTTGATATAAAGATTTGAATATAGATTTTAAGCTTCAGTGCTAGGAGAACATGAATCTATTAACATTTTGATATTATCTATATTTGCATTTCTTTCAAATTCAAGCTTGTTCAGTGCACCTGGATAGTTAACATTCCACCGTAGGTACTACTGTTTCCAGCCCCTAAATTCTCTCTAACTAGTCTCACTGGTTTGGCAGAAAGATCTTAGGCTTCATCTACTGGCAGATTTTGATCAAAGGGTGGGGAGCTGGGATTCAGGAAGCTGGCACACACACACTGACCTTGGAACCTAGCTGAAGGTTACAGGGACACTAGCAGGGTGTACTTGCCACTTTCCACTCATAGTGTAACGAAACACCCTCCATTGTACCGCTAGTTTGGCTGCTTAATGTGAAGACCACACTGAGTTAAGAGCGAAATGTCTGGATTCAAGCTCCAGCTCTATCATCTGCCAGCTGGGTATGCTTTGGTAAGTCATCTGATGCTTCCCAAGCCCAATTTCACAATCCATCAGATGGGGCTGGTGAGTGAACTCCAACTCACAGGGTGGTCATTAGACCAAGTGGCAGATTATGAAGACATAAGCTCTGTAAATTATAAATGTTAAAGTGAAAGTGAAGTTGCTCAGTCATGTCCAACTCTTTGTGACCCCATGGGCAGTAGCCTGCACCAGGCTCCACCATCCATGGGATTTTCTAGACAAGAGTACCAGAGCGGGTTGCCATTTCCTTCTTCAGGGAATCTTCCCGACCCAGGGATTGAACCCAGGTCTTCCGCATTGTAGACAGACGCTTTACCATCTGAGCCACCAGGGAAGTCCTTATAAACGTTAAGCAGATGCAAAGAAGTATTTATATCCATCATGCCCATGCATGTGATTGTTTCAGGTGAACATACCTGATCTTTACAAGTGGATTCTAAGATTCTAGAAAGGGGAGGCTATAGACTACGGGTCTTTGCACTACCTAACAGCACCATATACCTACTGACACTTATTGGGTAAATGAAAGAATGAGATTCCAACAGTAGTGGAAGAAGACAAGGACTTGGCTTAATATCATAGACCTGTGCATGCTAAGTCATTGCAGTCATGTCTGACTCTTTGTGACTCTCTGGACCATAGCCCGCCAGGCTCCTTTGTCCATGGGATTTTCTAGGCAAGAAAACTGGAGTAGGTTGCCATTTTCCCCTCCAGGGGATCTTCCTGACCCAGGGATTAAACCCGTGTCTCTTATGTCTCTTGCATTGGCAGGTGGGTTCTTTACCACAAGCACCACCTGGGAAACCCATCACACACCTAGGAAGAGTATTCCACATCATCCATTCCACAAAACTTTATTGAAGGCATGCCATGTTCAAAGTCTTGTTTAAGACTTTCAACATAAGATGAATGGCCTCTGCCTTCAGGAAATTAAGTGGAATGAAGTGTTAAAAGGGCTAAGACGAGAGTCTGGACTGAACACAATGGGAACACAAAGAAGTGTCTGGGTAATTCTACACCATTGGGTGTTGAGGGTAGAAATGAGAAGAGGAAGGAAGAGCTTCATATGGAAGCTGATGCATGAACTGTTTTGGAAAGATTAAGTGGGGACATTTGGGGACTCAGAAGGTCTGGGTACTGTGTTCCAGAAGAATAATGTGAGTAGAACCAACAAGCGAACAGGGCCAAATCCTTACCTGTGGTTTGAAAGGCCGGAGTAGCAAACAGGGGACAAGTGGTTAAAGAGATGAACCTAGGAAAGGAAATCTTTCCCACTCTCAGTTTCTAAGAAAGGGGACCTCCTACAAACACACACACACACACACACACACACACACACACACACACACCTGACTTCTCTCTACACTTGGGAGGTGCAGTGACTTCTCTGGCTGGTAAACTGGGAAGAACAGAGAGCGTGTTCTGTTCAGCCCTGTCCTTCTTCTTCCTCTTGGGACTTGGAATGTCTGCCACATGGAAATCTGCTCCTCTGTGTACCAGTCCACACACCTGGGGCTGCATGCTGGAACTTCCCTAATGAGGAGTCAGGTGGCAGGCCCCTTGGCCCTCATACTAAGTGGCGTTCTCCACTTTAGCCTCCATCAGTAGTCAAGTGATGTTCTGGTCATGTTTGCACACTTCGTTTGCTTTTGCAGTTTATCCAGAGCCCACATGGGGCAGAGGGACACTGTTTTGTGTTCGTGTCCCTACCAGGGCCAGATCATGGAGGGCTTGGAAGGCTTTGCCTATACCTTTAGAATCGCGTGGACCAAAGGGTCCCTGCTACAATGAGTGTGTAACAAGAGGGTCTGTAGAGGGAAACAGTTAATGCAGCTTTTGTAGGAAGAGCGTGGATCTGGATTTCAGGGGAACTGGGAGCCCCCTAGCTCTGCCACCAACCCTCTGGATGACTTTGGGCAGATCGCTTTAACATTCCAGGTCAGTTTCCCCATTTGTAGAATGAGTTGGTTTATAAAAATCTCTAGTGGCTCTCTCAACTTATATAAACTTAGAACAGGGAGGATTTCCTAACAGGAGGAAGTTTGGAACACTGGAGCAGGTTGAACAACGTGGCAGGCTGTGGAATTTCTTTCCTTAAAGATCTTGAAGAAGCAACTGGTTTCACATCCCATTTGGATAAGCAATTTAACTTGTATATGCCACGTACTTGATCACAATAGTTATATGAATGTTCTTATTTAATTCTCAGGCCTCCCTGGTGGCTCCGTGGTAAAGAATCCACCTGCCAATGCAGGAGATGTGGGTTCAATCCCTGGAGAAGGGAATGGCAACCCACTCCAGTATTCTTGCCTGGGAAATCCCATTAACAGAGCAGACTGGCGGGCTACTGTCCATGGGGTCGCAAAAGAGTTGGACACTACTTAGAGACTAAATAGCAATTTAATTCTCATGCCAACATATGAAACAGATACTACTATCATTCCTTATTGATATTCAAGGAAACGGAGACTCAAGAAGACTTAGATAACTTCCCCAGGGGCTGACAAGTAGTAAGCACCAGTGCTGGACTTTGAACTTGGGACCATGGCTGCACTGTCCAGCGCTCCATTGCACGGCCTCCGTGCTAAGGGGCAGCTCTGGGTCTTTTCTCAAAAGCCCATCATGATCCATGGTGTCTCTGGAGGGACTCAGCGTGCAGCTTCTCAGACACGTGCAAAAGGCAGGTGCTTGGCTAGTGAGAGAAACCAAACTCTTTTGGCTCCCTCTGAGCTCTTTGCCCTCGCTTTTGACATTCAGGGGTGAGAAGCACTTGTTTGGCAATTAATAATGCACTGCCTTGTCACATCTCTTTATTGATGTCTTCATTGTTGTTGTTTCCATGTGCTTAGGAGTTGTCTCCTTCCTTCATACTGATTGCATAATTACCACCTGTCAGGCACTGTTCTACGCACCTCAAATATGTTATTCCATTTAACACTCACAACAATCCTTCAGGGCAGGTACTATTATCATCCCCAGTTTACAGCTGAGAAAACTAAGGCACACAGGGAAGGATACTATAATATTGCCAATAGGACAGAGACATTGACAGCGTATAGCAGAGCCTCAGTAAATATCTGCAAATGGATTGACTAGTCAAGGTTCATTTATTTCAAAGATTCCCTTTGCCCAGGTCTTTCTGTAATCTTCCGTTTATTCTCTGCTTAGCTTTATCTTTTCTATAATTCTTACACTGGCTGTGTCTAAGGTGCTGATTAAAAACCGGAACAACCATCCAGATGTGGAACATTTCAAAATGCTTGAGGGCAGTGTTATTCTAGTAGGCCCTGGGGAAGATACAGAAGGCTCCCGATACAGAATACACACAACGCCTTCCAAATAATAACTGTGCTTCAGTTGACTACCTTATTGATGGTATATTTGCTTGGTTCATGATCTGCTGATAAGCCTGTTTGTTCATTCTTTTATGAATTTCAGGCCTGAGAGAATTTTTCTTGCTTTTTTGGTTCTGCGTTCATCTGACTTTTGGCTTAAAAGTAAAATAGGAGAAACTAAAATCAGCAGAATGAGGGCTGCACGAAGTAGATATGCTTTCCTAAACAGACGTGTGTGTGTGTGTGTGTGTGTGTGTGTGTGTATTTTGGAAGGTGACTATGGGCTGGCGGTGGCGGGAACCTCTCCTCTCTGCCCCTTGAATGTCCTGTGAACAATCTCAACTCCAAAGCTACAATTTCTGTGTTTACTCTGGGCTCTGGCAATGAATGATTAGTCTTCTCCAATGGTGATGCACCCATTTTGGACACGCTTTCTACACTAGCGTTACACTTTGCAGACCACCGCCATGACTGCAGCTGGGACAGTGATCTACAGTGGCGGCAGCAGTAATTCACATGAACCACAGGCTAGTCAGGGGTGCAAGCTGAGGTGGATGGATGTGTCCATCACCTCTTGTACCCTGACTTGTGTAAACCCCTTGTGGACAAAATTAATTTTTCACGAGAAGAGTTAGACAAGAATGAATAGAAGAGGCTCTCTGCCTCTTTACTCCCGACCCTTCTTTAGTGAACACTCTGCTCCAAAATTGCAGTTAGAGAGAGCTCAAATTCAACCCTGGGCATGTTTCTTTTGGCTTCACTTGTGACACATCTCTAAATAAATGTTAGCGTTTTACAACATTGAAAAATACCAGAAATACACATTTCTCCATAAAACCCAGGAAATTCTCAGTATTAGCGCATGAGCCATAATTCCATGACTTTTACTGGAGAATGAAGGTTCACAGTCTCCTCCAGTGCATGCTTAGGCCTCTCCAGACCAGGTGGTGCAGGTGGCCATCTGGATAGAATCACCATCAGCCCAGAAACAAATGCTCTGAAGACCCCAGGTTTCAATTTCCTAACAGGAGACTCACATTCTGCACCTGAACCGCTGGTGTGAGGAAAATATGGATACATTGAAAGCACCTAAAGAAAAGTGATGCTCATCCACACATTCCTGCGGTACAAGTGGGAACTATGTCATAACTTCTCCAAGAATACAACACACAAGAGCAAAATCTGGTCATGCAATCTATGACTTTCCTAGGACAGGTAGTAAATATAGTTCATCTATGTTAAAAATCAAGAGTAGGCCAAAAAAAATTTGAAGAAGTAATTCACAGAGGAGGAAACATAAATGGCTACTGAACAAGACGAGCTGAATTTTCACGGTGGTTATTAGGGAAATGCAGGTGAAAACTACAACAGGTTACCATTTTATGCCATTAGATTGGGTATAAAATGACACTCAAAGTGATAATATGGATGTTGAACAATGGGAAATCTTTGCGCCCTGCTGGTGGGAGTATACACTGGTTCAATTACCTTAGAGAGAAATTGGGCATTGCTTAGTCAAGGTGGAGATGTGTATTCCCTCTCCCTTAGGTAGTCCACTGGTAGAATAAGTATCACATAAGTGCAGGGTAGTTACTACATAGATATCTGGAGTAAGATTGTTGGTTAAAACAAAACAATGAAAACAACCTAATGTCCACCTACAAGGTACACATAAATGGTTGTACCTTCATATAATCAACTGCTAGATAGGGTGAAAATAAACAAGAGTGACATTCATCAATGTGGAAAAAGTTAAGAGAACAAAAACCACTTGTAGACTAATAAATACAGCATGATATTACTGACACTAAGTTAAAAGCAGGTAAAATACCACATGTTTCTTAGGGATCCATATATATGCATATAATAAAGGTGTAAAGAAATGCATGAAAATGAAAAGTACAAAGTTCAGGAAGATGAGTTGTTCTGGGATAAAAAAACACACTTACGGAAGGATACGCAGAAAGTTATCTATTATTTTGGTAACTTTTATTTCTTAAGTTGAGTGGGTATTCTTTGTTTTCTACTTTATACCAGTGTGCTGCTGCTGCTACTGCTGCTAAGTCACTTCAGTCGTGTCCGACTCTGTGAGACCCCATAGACGGCAGCCCACCAGGCTCCCCCGTCCCTGGGATTCTCCAGGCAAGAACACTGGAGTGGGTTGCCATTTCCTTCTCCAATGCATGAAAGTGAAAAGTGAAAGTGAAGTCACTCAGTCATGTCTGACTCTTCGCGACCCCATGGACTGCAGCTCACCAGGCTCCTCCATCCATGGGATTTTCCAGGCAAGAGTACTGGAGTGGGGTGCCATTGCCTTCTCCATACCAGTGTGCATATATTAAATATTTTGTAATACACTTTAATTTGCATATTCCCTATGTGGGTGTGCACACACAGACACACACTTTGAGATAAACCTATGTTGTAGGATACTATTATTAGCAGAATGATGCACAATAGCAACAAACCAGACAATACATATATATGTGATATATTAATATACTATATATATATGTATATCCATATTAAAACAAATGGGTAAAAAAATAAAAATAAATAAAATATTTCATTGAGATGCCAAAAAAATTTCAGAGTTAGAAAGGCTTTAGAAGCCATCTAGATCAACAATCTTCCTTTAAACATGATGACAAATAATGAAAATCAGAAATGGTAGAGGAGGCATTATAATTAATGGCACAGATGGGAAATAAAAAAGGAATACAAGAGGCTACTATAAACAATTATACTACAACAAATTGTATAGCCTAGGAGAAAAGATACATTCTTAGAAAAACATGGAATATTAAGAATGAATTACGAAGGAATAGAAAATCTGAACATACCTATAGATAGCTAGTAAGGAGATTGAACTAATAATCAAAAATATTTCAACAAAGAAAAGAAGAGGACCAGATGTCTTTACTAGTCCTTCAATCCTTCTCAAACTCTTCCAAAAAATTGAAGAGGAAGCACTACTTCCAGACTCCTTTTGCAAGGTCAGTATTACCCTGATATCAAAGTCAGACAAAGAGACTGAAAGAAAACTACGGACGAATATCCCTAATGAATATTGATATAAAAATCTTCAACAAAATGTTAGGTAACTAAATTCAACAGCACATTAAAAGGATTATACATCATGATGAAGTAGAATTTCTCTTGGATGTAAGGATGGTTCAATAGACAAAAATCAATGACCATAACACACTACATTAAATAGAATGAAGGACAACATTTACATGATCATGTTAACTGATGCAGAAAAAAGCATTTGACATAATTTAAAATTTTTTTGATGAAAACACTGAATAGACTATGAATAGAGGGAAAAGTCATGTATTAAAATCCTATAGCTAACATCATACTCAAGTGAAAAGCCAAAATCTTCTCCTCTGAGATAGAAACAGGACTAAGATATCCACTCTCACCATTTCTATGTTGAATACTATTCAGCATAGTATTAGAAGTCCTAGCCAGAGTAATTAGACAAGATAAATAAACAGAAGTCATTTAAATTGGAAAAGAAGAAGTAAAATTATCTGCTAGCAGATTATATGACCTAATATGTAGAAAACCCCAAAGATTCTACAAATATGAAACTATTAGAATAACTAAACTAATTCAGCAAAGTTGCAAGATGTAAACCAGCACTCAAAAATCAGTTGCATTTCTATGAACCAATAGTGAAAATCAAACTAGAAAATTAAGAAAATGATAACATTAAAAAGAATAAAATACCCTGGAATAAATTTAACCAAGAACGTAAAAGACTTATACACTGAAATCTACAGAACAGTGATGAAAGAAATGAAAGAAGAGACAAATAAATGGAAAGAAATCCCATGTTCACTGGAAGACTTAATATTGTTAAAATGTCCATATAGCTCAAAGCCTTATACAGATTCAATACGATCCTTATCAAAATCTCAATGGCATGTTTTTGTAGAGAGAAAAAAAGTCATAAAATACATACAGCATCTCAAAGAATCCTAAACACCCAAAACAATCTTGAGAAAGAACAAAGCTGGAGGCCATACACTTTCTAACATATTACAAAGCTATAGTAATAAAAATAGTATGGTGTTGGCATAAAGACAGACATATAAACCAGTGGAATTAAATAGAGAGCCCCCAAATAAACCCTCATGTATAAGGTCAAATGATCTTTAACTGGATACTTAGGCTACAAAATGGAAAAAGATAGTCTCTTCAATAAATGGTGTTTGGAAAGTTGAATATCCATATGCAAAAGAATAAAGATGGACCTTTATCTTATATGGGCTTCCCTGGTGGCTCAATAATACAATACGTGAATTACAACAAGACGTGAACCGAGAATTTCCAGATGTTCAAGTTGGATTTAAGAAAGGCAGAGGAACTAAAAATAAAATTGCCAACATCAATTGGATCACAGAAAAAGCAACAGAATTCCAGAAAAACATCTACTTCTGCTTTATTGACTATGCCAATTGACAGTCAAAAGTCTTTGACTGTGGATCACAACAAACCGTAGACAATTCTTCAAGAGATGGGAATACCAGGCCATCTTTCCTGCCTCCTGAGAAATCTGCATGCTGGTCAAGAAGCAACAGTTAGAACTGGACGTGGAACAACGGACTGGTTCCAAATTGGGAAAGGAATACATAAAGGCTGTATATTGTCACCCTGCTTATTTAACTTATACGCAGAATGCATCATGTGAAATGCCAGAATGGATGAGGCACAAGATGGAATCAAGATTTCCAGGAGAAATATCAATAACCTTAGATACGCAGATGACACCACCCTTATGGCAGAAAGTGAAGAGGAACTAAAGAGTCTCTAGATGAAAGTGAAAGAGGAGAGTGAAAAACCTGGCTTAAAACTCAACATTCAGAAAACTAAGATCATGGCATCTGGTCCCATCACTTCATGGCAAATAGATGGGGCATCAGTGGAAATGGTGACAGACTTTATTTTCTTGGGCTCCAAAACCACTGCAGAAGGTGATTGCAGCCACAAAATTAAAAGACGCTTGCTCCTTGGAAGAAAAGCTATGACCAACCTAGACAGCATATTAAAATCAGAGACATTACTTTGTCGACAAAGGTCTGTAATCTCAAAGCTATGGTTTTTCCAGTAGTCATGTACAGATGTGAGAGTTGGATCATAAAGAAAGCTGAGTGCTGAAGAATTGATGCTTTTGAACTGTGGTGTTGGAGAAGACTCTGAGAGTCCCTTGGGCTACAAAGAGATCCAACCAGTCCATCCTAAAGGAAATCAGTCCTGAATATTCATTGGAAGGACTGATGCTGAAGCTGAAACTCCAATACTTTGGCCACCTGATGAGAAGAACGGACTCATTGGAAAAGACCCTGATGTTGGGAAAGACTGAAGGCAAGAGGAAAAGGGGACAACAGAGGATAAGATGGTTGGATGGCATCACCAATTCGATGGATGTGAGTCTGAGCAAACTCCAGGAGTTGGTGACGGACAGGGAAGCCTGGCGTGCTGCAGTCCATGGGGTCACGAAGAGCCGGAAACGACTGAGTGAGTGAACTGAACTTATCATACACTATATACAAAAGTTAAAGTCCTAAATATAAGACCTGAAACTATAAAACTTCTAAAAGAAAACAGAGGGAAAGACTTCATGATACTGGAGTAAGCAATGCTTTCTTGGATGTAACACCGAATGCACAGGCAACAAAAGCAAAAACAGACACGTAGTGCTACATCAAACTTTAAAACTTATGTTCCACAGAGGGCACAGTTATCAGAGTAAAAGGGAACCTACAGAATGGGCGGAAATACTTGTGAATCATTTATCGAGTAAGGGATTAATCTCAAGAATATACAAAGAACTCCAACAACAACAAAAAAAACAAATAACCTGATTAAAAATAGGCCAAGGACTTGAACAGGTATTTCTCCAAAGAAGATATACAAATGTCCACCAAACAAAAGATGTTCTATATCACTTATTATCAAGAAATGCAGATAAAAATATGAGATTCCATTTCAAAACTGTTAGAATGGCCACTATCCAAACAAAAGAAAACCTCAGAAAATAATGAATACTTGATATAAAGAATTTGAATGTAAAGAATTTCCATTGTTGGTGTGATTATAAAACGATATACCATTATGAAAAACAATACAAGGTTTCTAAAAAAATTAAGATAGAACTACCATATGATCCAGCAACACCACTTCTGGGTACATATCCAAAAAATTGAAAATAGGATTTTGAAGAGATATTCGCACAACCACATTTATTGCAATATTATTCACATAGTCAAGATCTGGAAGCATCCTAAATGTTCACTAACAAATGAATGGGTGAAGAAAACGTGTATAGACATGCAATGGAATATTATCCAGACTTAATAAAGAAGGAAATCCTGCCATGTACTAAAACATGGATAAAACTTGAGGACAATTTGCTAAGTTAAATAAGCTAGTCACAAAAAGACAAATATTGCATGATTCCACCCATGAGAAAGCAAAAGTAAACCCATAGCAACAGAAAGGACTGTGGCTGCCAGGAGCTGAGAGGAGGGAAAAATAAGATGTTTTTCAGTGGGTATAGAGTTTTCAAAATACAAGATGAAAATGTTCTAGAAATCTGTTATATAATACCATGAATGACGTATAGTTACCAATGCTTACTGTGCACTACAAAATTATTAAGAGGCTAAATTTATGTTGACTGTTCTTTTACAACTAAAAAAAGGAAACAAAAACATGATGAGAGCAAGGACCAGGATGATGGAATGACTTACCCAAGGTCACGAACTAGCTAGTGCTGGGACTAGAATGCAGGCTGGCCAAGTCCACACCATTAGCCTTTCTCCTACACCTTGCCAACTTCTTGTCCTGAGTTCTGTCTTATTTGTAATACCATTTTAGAGACTTGAGATGGCCTTTAGTGAGGACTGCTCTGAGGGGAGAGTCAACTCTTTATTGAACATGATAGCTCTGTTAAAAACACAGCCTTGTATCTTTGTGAGGCTTGCCCAACAAGCTTCCATAATTGAGTTCCTAATTTTACAGCAAGCAATCACACATTCATATTGCGCTCAGCTTTTGCCACCTTTCAATTATGGAGCTCAAGCCCCTTTGGAAGAGGTTAAAATTCATGGTTTGCTTACTGCATGAAATGACAGCTATATTATAGAGTGAAAAATGCGAGGCCTGGAAAGGTCAAAGGGCCTATCTAACATTATAATGCCATCCTTGAGGGGAACATGCTTTAAGGTCAAATTATTTAAAACTTCTCCCCCTCTCCTCATTTCAGCCTGATGGTTGCCTGTCTCATTCCCCAGCAGTGGGAAGTGATTAAAATACAGAAACACAGAAGTTTTAATCCCAGAATTATCTTTTGCCCTTGGAAATGACCTCCTTGCCTCTGTGGGAAAGGTATCAAGTGTTTCCTTGATTCTAAGGACAATTTTTTTTGCAAATTTTTGTAATTTGGGGTCACTGAGAATCTGAAGTGAGGTGGGGCATGGGAACCCCTTTCCAGATGGGGAATGTGGGCAGGTTACAATAAGTAGCTCCTGCAAATGGAAGTGAACGGCCAAAAGCGCCTGGAGTCATAATTCCATCTGCGCTGAGGCAGTCATAACTCATGGTTTCCTGAACACTCCAGACGCTCCAGAGGGTAATTAGGGCCGCCTTCTCAGGGGCCCACATGCCCTAAATGGGGTCCAGTTGGACCGACAGACCCCCCTTCTTCCCCCCCACACTTGGAACTGAGGTTGGGCACCTGGTCAGCCAGCCTCCTGGTTCAGCTCAGGTTCTGGGTTTAGGAAACAAGAAGCTGCCAGCCCTTCACCGTCTTCCCGGAGGGTGTGCTTCCTCTGGGTGAACTTGTCAAAGTTGGCTTCCAGGAGGAAAGCCACATGCGGCACCACACAGACAAGCGGTGGCCGCGTGGGGAGGGGCCCAGCATGACCGCTGCCCCCGCGTGGGAGCTGCGTGGACCCCGACGCCACACCTCTGAACGGGGACGGGGGGAGCGTCTGCTGGAGCCTCATGGACCCCTGGGACCCCAGCATTTTTGGGACCCCAGCATTTTGGGGATCCCTGTGCCCCGCCGGCTCTCCCGCCTGGCATTCCGCACCCCGGGGCGGGCACGCTGATGTCCCTTCTCCAGCCTCCAGCCTGACCCTGACCTCTGGGTCCTGAGGCTGGCACGGATTTATAACCCTGAGCTGCTTTTTATCTCTTCGGGAAGTAGACGTTTTGCTTGGGAAGTTTTTCAATTTCCTCCTGGCCTGGACCAAACCGCTCAGATTTCCAAGGCCGAGCTTGTCCTCTCCTGCTTGGGAGGCTCACTCCGCCTGCAGACAGGTCCCTGCAAAATGCCTTGAGGGGGGAGCAGACAGGCCTTCCTGACAGGCCTCCCCCTTACCAAAATTCATATGAGGGGCGGGGGCACAACGACAGCCAGCCATCACCCCTCCCTAAATGTCCCCTCCAAAGCGACCACAAATTCTCCTAAGCCACAATCTCCTAGGACAGGGCCCCAAAGCGACACCTTCCCCCAGGGGCCGCGGTGGTTCTGAAACACCCCAAAGTTCCATTCCCACTGCTCCAGTCCTGTACAGTAGACAGAATGGGGTGAAGTAAATCTTAGCCCTCCTACCTTTAATCCTCCTGAAACTTTATAGCATCATCCTCAAGGAAAAAAAAGATGAACCCAGGACAGTCCAACAATAGCAGATATCAGGCTCCTCACCAATAACACTGATGCCTTTTTTTTTTTTTTTTTTTTTTCGGAGAAGTTTTCATCCAATTATCCACACATCTTTTTCCCCCCTCCATAAATTCCCCTCCTCTAATCCCTATACTCACCCTCCCACGCAGTTTTCCCTCTTAGACACGATGTCATCTGAAAGTCAGGGAAAGTAGTAAAGTCAAGGCATCCCTTTTGTACCTTGGTGAATATCTTCCGTTTTGATGGCTCTTTTATCCTGAAACGCTTCACCCACTTCATATCCCAGGATAACTTCACCCACCACTGAAGTACCGCCAGCCGGCTCAGGAGGGGAAAGTGGCAGCTGTTGCTCTGTTTAAGGCAGGAAGTGAAGAAGAACATGATATTCAATTAAAACTGCAGGGGGAATTCAGCGAGACAGCAGGGTCTAGTGGAGACCAATGGCCTGGGAGATCAGCCGGTCTGAGTTCTCTCCCCAGTCTCTGCCACCAGCTCCTGGGGGTGACCTTGGGCCTGTCACTAAAATGTTTGGGGCCTTCGTTTCATCTGAAAAATGGTGGTGATGATACCTGCATCCTCGCAGGGATAGTTAGGAGGATTAGAGAGATTAGGAAAATAAACAGGGCCCTTTTGATCCCTTCAAAGTCAGCAGCAAAGGATGGATGGATGCAGAAAGCCATCTTAGGCTGAGTGGATTCAGCTGCCAATTACAGGATGTGATCTGAGGTGTAATGAAAAGGCGGCCAGAGCTGAGATGCCTCTCCCAGCAGCCCGCAAAGCTGCTCTGAAATCTCGCTGTTGGAAAGACATGCAAAGAGCTGGGTTCAAATATGAATGTGACCTCTAGGAGCAACAGCACAGCCTTCTCCTGAGCTACCTGGAACAGTTTGTTAGTTTCCCAGGAGAAAAAAGGGTCCTGAGTGACTGAGGCATTTGAACAAGTCCATGTTATTGGAGGAGAGTTTAGTACAAAGAGAGTGAAATCAGCATCAGCGTGATGGTAGTTAGTGACGTGGGGAGGGGAGTGATACTTTAGAAGCTGGTTTTTAGAAACACTGTAATCAATGTTAGGTTATTGATAACAGTATGTAATCAATATTATTATGGTAACAGTAAGATCGCCCTGCTGAAGCAATGTTACCTGATGTCTGTTCTCTCTGTAAGATGCTGTACGCATCCTTTCTTAGCAAGTTTTGTTCTTCATGTGTCCGTGCTCACTCGCTTTAGTTGTGTCCGACTCTTTGTGACCCCGTGGACTGTAACCCACCAGGCTCCATGGGATTCTCCAGGCAAGACTGCCATGCCATCCTCCAGGGAATCTTCCCGATCCAGGGCTCAAACTTGGGTCTCTTACATTTCCTGCATTGGCAGCCAGGTTCTTGAGCCCCACCTGGTAGCCATCCTATGCGCATATGTTCAGCACACCAGGAAGAAGAATGATACTGCAGAAAGCTTTATGAAGATGATGACTGCGGTTGTGCTGACCAGTATCATCGCTTCCACAGACACATCAGGCATCACACTACCGAGGGTGATTAAATCCTGGAGCCTTGACTTGGAGTCCCAGCTCTATCACTTTGTTCTGGGACCCTGAATACTTGAGCTTTCTGAAACCCAGTTTCACCATTTAGAAAATTAACAAACCTGCTTCACAGCTCTTTCCAGAGGATTGAATGACGTGGTGTAAAGTGCAAAAGGCGTATGTATATGACGGAGGGCAATTCAAAGGGGAACTGTTGTCTCAGTCAGAGTAGGCGAGGTTACACCACAGCGACAAGCAGCCCGTGACACCAGCATTCTAGGGCTTAAAGCAATAAAGGTTGATTTCTTTCTCTTGCTACAGGTCTACCACAAGTCAGCCTAGGGGGTGCTCTGCTCAGTGTAGTCACAGTGGGACACAGAACAGCAGCCTCTAGGTCAGAGGTTAAAAGGGAAGTGCCCTTGGCTCTTAGAGTTTCTGCTGCTCCTTCCTTAACCCGAGAAAGTCACAGGGCCCTATGGACTTCAGGTAGGCAGGGGGTTGTAGTCCTACTATGTGTCAGAAGAAGGGATATCTGGGATATTTATTCACAGCCCTAGGGCAGGCACGGTCACTGCTCTACAAGGCTGGGTAAGATGTGGTCCTTGCCTTCAAGAAGCTTACCCAGAACTAACCTCTGGAGCACACCCCAGAAGCTCCAGAAACAGCTCCAGAAGAGCACATGTGCATTCTGCCCTGGATTTCCCCCCTTGCCCCCACCTCCTCCCAGCCTTCTCAGGCACTCATTCCCATCTCAGGAATGCCTTTGTGAAAGGAGGCTAGAACACCCTGCTGCTTCCTTAGCCTCTGCCACACTGGTTGCAAAATAACCTCAAGGCCTTTCCTTCAGAGCTGGTGCCCTCCCTTTGTCCTTCATCTAGACTGCACGGGGAAGTGCCCAGGCAGCGGGGCCCTCAGGATAGCCTCCCCTGGCTGCAGCTAATTGCACCAGGTGTGAAGCACGGCTCTTCCCCTGCCTCCAGCCTTCCTGTGCCTGATGCAAGCTGACCTTCCCTTGGCCCAAGCTTGGAGCTGGAATTGTGCCTTTAGGGAAGAAGCAGGCAAACTGAGGTCAGACTCTGGCCCTCCCAGGCTCCCTTAGAACCGGTTTCCAGCTCTCCAAGTGTAGACATCTCCCACATCCCCTTCTCCATCATCCAGAGATTCCTAGCATGGCCTGAGATTCAGCAAAGTTTTCCCCCCTTCCTCTTGAGTCATGCCCCTTCTCCTAGGCATTTCAGTTGAGACCCAGAAAGAAAATGAAAGGTTTTAACGTGATATTTTTAATAATAATAATAAGCATCATAGCTTACTATGTGCCAGGCTCTGAGTACATTGAAGTATTAACTCATTAAATATTCACAACAATTCTACGAAATCGGGGCAATTTTCTCATTTTCAAAAAGGGAAGGAAACAAACCCAGAGAGGTGAAGTAAGTTGTCCAAGGCCACGCAGCCAGTAAGGGACGGAGTTGGGATTTAACCCCAGCAATTTAGTGCACAGCACGTGCAGACCGTTTTCCATAATGGTAGTAATTTATACAGTGTTTGACAGAGGTGGTTGATAGACTGAAAGACTGATTCACTTGCTGATGCCTTCTCAAGATATTATGAGGTCATCACTGCCCTCTGGTGGTCATTTGTGAGCATTGCCAGTCAAAATGCACTGACTCTAACCCTCTGGCAAAGAGCTTCACAGAATTCAGAGTGAACTGGCAAATAAACGTTCAGCTCACATGCCACAATGTCGTATTGACTATTTCCCTCTGGCTTGGTGTGTTTTACATTTGTTTTTCCCCTGGAGAAAAAAGAAGGGAGAACAGAAAGCACATGGGCAACTCTCCACCTCTGTGAGAAAAAGCAGAAGAAAACCACAATTACGTAACTATCAAATAGCAAGTCTATGTGTTTATTGTCATGGAATTTGTGATGTAGTGTAGATACCCATGAAATGTCATCCTAAACAGATGCAAAAGCACATTTTCAGTCATTTATAACTAAGTTAAGGTGTAATTCTTGCCTTAATTAATCAGGGTGTTTCCACTATAGAAGGTTGCATGCAAGAAGATTCTTATTTTAAAAGTTCAGCCATTTTGGATTATCTTTGTTCAAATAGAAATCCGAGGTCGTTTTTTGTTTTGGTGTAGAAAGACGAAGATGATCATTTCTGACGGACTTGTAATCAGACAGCTTGGCCTGAGAAACAAGTGTTTCAATAGTGACTACAATTGTGGATTGGGCTTCCCTGGAGGTGCCCGAACCTGCCTGCCAATGTAGGAGACATAAGAGATGCAGGTTTGATCCCTGGGTGGGGAAGATCCCCTAAAGGAGGGCATGGCAACCCACTCCAGTATTCTTGCCTAGAGAATGCCATGGACAAAGGAGCCTGGTGGGCTGCAGTCCACGGGGTCGCAAAGAGTTGGACACGACTAAAATGACTTAGCATGCATGCACGCACAATTGTGGAGCTTCTTATTAAGCTCCAGCCAAAGGGACCCCTCAAACAAGGTGATCCAGTGAGTCTTCATGGGGAGGAGGGGCAAAGGAAGGGAAATGTGAAGGGGGACATGTATTCCTACTTGTAGCCGCAAAAACCTGGTCTGGTCCTGGAAGCTGTGCCCTGGAAATTTCACAGATGAAGCACCTGGTAACACGTGGGAGGCCTGAGGAGTCAGGGCTTCTGGAGGCTGGGTTTTCAGCCCCCAGATGGAGAATCATTAACCGTCAGCTCTTAACTTGGTTAAATTTTCCCTCCTTGAGAAGATCAAGTAAGTTATGCATGCACAGGTCATTAGTCACACCAACAGCAAATCCTTCACTGCTCAGAATTCCTCTGTGTATGTTTCAGTTCCTGACGACACACCTTGTTCATATCAAGGTGGGAAATCACACAAAAAAAACTGCTGATAAGAAGTGTTAGTAAGGCAGACCTACCTTCAAGACACACTTAGGATCTGCACTTAGCCCCAACCACAGATCATGCCCGGACCATGAACACTCATATCCTATCCTTGGGTAAACTTTTTGGTCCATGTCCACACTTCAAATCATTGTCTTGATATGGGCCGTGTGCATATCCATTGTTCCTTGCTGCTGCCTCTGTCCCAGGGTTCCCATTTGCATCCAGCTGCCCAGTGGCAAGCTCCACCCAGTTGTCCCCCAGCCCCCTTGCTCAGCATGTCCAAAGCAGACCTACATATCCCATCCCTGGTGCCTCTTCTGGATGTCTTCAATTGATTTTACCAGTTTCACCATCTCCCTGTGATTCCAGATCAGACCCTGAAAGTCATCAACTTTGCTTCATGCTCTTGTCCCACCCACTGGACCTAGTCACCTGCTGAGATCACTCACATCTGCCCTCTACTTCTGGCTTCCCACTCTTATCACCTCGGATGGCATGATGCACTGGATGAGTATTCAGAGTCAAACATGGGTTCAAATCCCAGCTCTGTTGTTTATTATATGCATGAGTGTGGACTTTACTTAATATAATCAAGCCTCATTTGTACAATGGAATATTGATGATGAGTTCAAGGTGGGTCAGTCAGTCAGTCAGTTCAGTTGCTCAGTCGTGTCCGACTCTTTGAGACCCCATGAATTGCAGCACGCCAGGCCTCCCTGTTCATCACCAACTCCCGGAGTTCAGGCAGACTCACGTCCATCAAGTCAATGATGTCATCAGCCATCTCATCCTCTGTCGTCCCATTCTCCTCCTGCCCCCAATCCCTCCCAGTATCAGAGTCTTTTCCAATGAGTCAACTCTTCGCATGAGGTGGCCAAAGTACTGGAGTTTCAGCTTTAGCATCATTCCTTCCAAAGAAATCCCAGGGCTGATCTCCTTCAGAATGGACTGGTTGGATCTCCTTGCAGTCCAAGGGACTCTCAAGAGTCTTCTCCAACATCACAGTTCAAAAGCATCAATTCTTCAGTACTCAGCCTTCTTCACAGCCACCTCTCGCATCCATACATGACCACTGCAGGGGGGGAAGGTGCTCAGTATATGTCATGACCGTGGGGGGAGGTGTTCAGTATATGCTATTTCTTTTTTCCATTCAAGCCTTGTTTCTCACCAGGACTAATTTGTGCATGCTAAGTCACTTCAGTCATATCCAACTCTCTGCAACCCTATGGCTTGTAGCCCACCAGGCTCCTCTCTCCAAGGGATTCTCCAGGCAAGAATACTGGAGTGGGTTGCTATGCCCTCCTCCAGGGGATCTTCCCCACCCAGGATTGAACTCACGTCTCTTTAGGTATCCTGAATCGGCAGGCAGGCTTTTTACCACTAGCTCCACCTGGAAAGCCCAGGGCTAACTTGACAGCCTCCTAATTAGCCCTTGCTCCTTTGCTCTCAAACACTAGTACGGATTGAACACTTCCTATTTGCCAGACACTGAGAAACCTATATGCAGGTTAGGAAGCAACAATTAGAACTGGACATGGAACAACAGACTGGTTCCAAATAGGAAAAGGAGTATGTCAAGGCTGTATATTGTCACCCTGCTTATTTAACTTATATGCAGAGTACATCATGAGAAACACTGGGCTGGAAGAAGCACAGGCTGGGATCAAGATTGCCGGGAGAAATATCAATAACCTCAGATATACAGATGACACCATCCTTATGGCAGAAAGTGAAGAGGAACTAAAAAGCCTCTTGATGAAAGTGAAAGAGGAGAGTGAAAATGTTGGCTTAAAGCTCAACATTCAGAAAACGAAGATCATGGCATCTGGTCCCATCACTTCCTGGGAAATAGATGGGGAAACAGTGGAAACAGTGAGAAACTTAATTTTGGGGGGCTCCAAAATTACTGCAGATGATGATTGCAGCCATGAAATTAAAGGATGCTTACTCTTTGGAAGGAAAGTTATGACCAACCTAGATAGCATATTCAAAAGCAGAGACATTACTTTGCCAACAAAGATCCGTCTAGTCAAGGCTATGGTTTTTCTAGTGACATGTATGGATGTGAGAGTTGGACTGTGAAGAAAGCCGAGCATCAAAAGCAATTGACACTTTTGAACTGTGGTGTTGGAGAAGACTCTTGCAAGTCCCTTGGACTGCAAGGAGATCCAACCAGTCCATCCTAAAGGAGATCAGTCCTGGGTGTTCATTGAAAGGACTGATGCTGAAGCTGAAACTCCAATACTTTGGCCACCTCATGCAAAGAGTTGACTCATTGGAAAAGACTCTGATGCTGGGAGGGATTGGAGGCAGGAGGAGAAAGGGACAACAGAGGATGAGATGGCTGGATGGCATCACGGACTCGATGGATGTGAGTTTGAGTGAACTCCGGGAGTTGGTAATGGACAGGGAGGCCTGGTGTGCTGCGATTCACGGGGTCACAAAGAGTTGGACACGACTGAGCGACTGAACTGAACTGAACACTTTTTGAACATCTTTTGACGTTTGTAGTTTTCGATCTTGTATAGAATTCACTTATTTCATCCCACTCGATTTCCCATAGATGGTAAATACAATGAAAGCAATCGCTGCATTGCAGTCATCGCTTTATCTCTTACAGCAACTAGCTCAGTACCCTGAACTCAGCTGATGTTCTGAGAAAACATTATTTGATTTAAATGGCTGTTCCAAACAGTAACCCTAAGATCTTACCATTATCATCAGCCATCAAAATCGTATTGCCTTGGCTGTACTGTCTTGGTTGTACTCATAGTGATGATTAAATTTGGAGGTTAAAAAAATAACTGAGGTTAAATTACAAAAAAAAATTGTGTTCATAATTCCATAATTTCAAAAAATTGTGTTCATAATTCCAAAATTTCATAATTTCAAACTGAAATGAAAGTATTTGTATACCCTATTTCCTGCCTTGCATTCATTCACCTATACACATAGAACAGTGCTATCTGAAAACATTTAGCTCATTTTAACTTCATGCTGATGATGAGAAATAGGAATTGATACACTTTTAGTACACACAGTGCTAAAAGGCAGAGTTTGGACTCCTATCCAAAATACTAACTTCAAAGTCAAGTATTCTTTCTCACCTTTTGTCTAAAGTTGGGGTTCTGGAAAGTCAAGGTTCACATTTCTCTAAGTCATTTCACCCTGCGAACAAACGCCACCATTAGACAACCAGATTTCCATGTTTTATGCAAAGGTACGAAACAACGGATTATTTTTTATTCCTCTTTCCTATGAAATAAAGGGGGAAATGACCATTTAATTCTTCTGGCTTAGAGAATGTGGACAATCGTCTTGTCAATTTCACAGTTCATTGCTCGAACATTTATTAGATTAGCACTGGTTTAGAAATGCACCACCGAGCCTCCCCACAGCTTGGCAGTCGCTTTTTGATTGCTTTTTGGAATTGCACTGCCTGTTCTCCCAAGACTATGACCAAGGTTTAGTGAGTTAAAACTGAAATGCTGCAGGCAGAAACTGAATCCAATCCAGGCAAGGCTCAAGTTATTACTTTTTCCCACCTGTTTATTTTTCAGTTTTTCACTGGGGCCACTTCTTGTCTGGGGGGCTGATGTTATAGAAGCAGATCTCCTTTCTCAGAGCAACATTTATGTCTTGGTAGAGAGGGGAGACTCATTCCATCACTAGCCCTGTACTGGCCCGCAAGCACCTGAAAGTATAGCTCCAGTAACTGATCTTGGGTTTGGCTGGAAAAGACTTGTTCTGTGGCCAAGCTATACGAAGCGCTATTTGAAGGGTACTGTGAATGTCCAGGCAAAAGTGCCATTCTCTACACTACACCCCTTGTTTTACATTGTGGTTGATGCCTAAATTCCATCAACAAGTCATTTTTTCCTTTCCATTGGGTTTTTGAGTCCTTATTCCTGAGAAATTATCATGCTGATTGTGCTTGTCTGATCATACTCAATCCTCCTATCTGAGCAGGTAGTTTAGACTCTAGAACCCAAAACTTTGGATATTGCCAGGTGGTAAATCCTCCAGCAACTGAAGTCCTTACTGTCATTGTTGTCATCATCACTATTATTAGATGTGTTTTGTTACCCAGATCAGCTAATCAGGATGGCTGATATTTATCACACACATACTATTCTAGCTTTATTCTAGACACTACTTTGCTATTTAGTCATTGTAACCACACTATGAAATAGGTACTAATATTTGCCTCAGTTTTAAGGGTGAGGAAATGGAGCCAGAGACTTAACACACCTTTCTCAAAGCTAAAGACCTAGAAAGGGGCAAAAGCAAAATTCAACTGTTGACACCCTTAATAGTGTAAGAATTGAAGGGAGGGGCTGCAAGATGAGTCTACCAGACATGTCGCCTACTCCTGTGAGAGTATCTCCCATATAGCCTAACTGAAAAACACTGAAGGAAACTTGTCTAGACAAACGGGGAAATTCAAAGGCTTGGGTCATTGAGGAGAGGTATAGGCCCTCTTTCTCTCCCAAACTTTCAGAATAGGGCACATAATATCTGCAAGAGCCTGGTGTCAACTGGAAAAAAAAGCACAATGTGAGAGTTGTGAGTTAAGTTCTATTTGGGGCAAAATGATAACTACAGCCTGGGAGACAGCATTTCAGATTGGTCTGAGAAATGGCTCCAAAGAGGCAGGGGATATATGTGATTTTGGTGAAAGGAGAGCGCATGCAATCAAGCACACATTTTGACAGAAGGTTACTGCTAGTCACGAGGAGCAGATGTTGCCATGAAGGATTTTAAATATGAGGCAATATAAGAATTGAGCTCGTAAAATTTTATCCTGAAAATATCCAACTATCTGAAGACCTGTTCTGTCAGTCTTCCCCAGAGCACAAGGTGTCTCATTCCTGATTTCCACCCTGAACACCTTTCAGGGGGTGTTGGCAGTCAGCGGTCATAGCAGACTGGGATTCAGTCCTTGCAGAGGTAGATGGCCAGTGCCAGTTTGTGGTTGGCGCTGGGCTGAGCACTCCTGAAGGCAGAAGTGCATTGGGAATATGGTTCTTGGTATTCTCTTTGTTCACAGCCAGTGTGTGCAGTGGGGTGTGTTTAGGTTTGTGCACAACTTCCAGCCCTCACCTATAGATCTCTCCTCTGCACCACCACTCAAGGAAGCACACTGCAAATTAAGTGAATTAACTTATGGCTTTGGACCAAATAACTCTGGAGTGTTCTGGTGCCCCCCTGGGGCTGTCTCTAAGGCTCCTTGCAGGATATCTAGGGAGTGTGGTCATACCTACCTCAAGAGAGCTCTGGACAGAAAAATGGGAGTGAGTAGAAGACAGAAGTATGACTGTGCGAACCCAGATCTTGCCAACACATTTCAGACAAGGTAGAGAAGAGCATGGTCATGTCATTTCCCCAGATTCCCAGCTTGACAAACCCAGGCTCAACTGCCAGACTCAGGCTGCAGAAGGTGTCTAGTCAACCATTGCTTCTGAGTGGGGACTGAGCCTGGGCTGACAACCAGGAGGGCAATGTGGCTGGTGGAGCGCAATCAGTAGCCATCTCTCTGGAGACCAGTCTGGCTCTCGAGTCTCCTCTTCCCTTGCTGTCCCATCCCACCTTTTCTGTTCTCACCACCTTCCATCTCGGCAGCCACTTCCCAGTATCAGCAGTGGTGATGGTGGGGGCCTCTGTCATCATATTGTAACCTGCCAAGTTCCAACATCATGTCCCCTGGGGGTGGGGAATTATAACAGCCTGAAATGTGCCACAACATGAAATATGAAAGCACATGAAATCAGTAAAATGGAATTCAGAAATTTAGGTGTGATGCTATATTGCACGTTTTGTTTATCAAAACAAGTGTATCTCTCTGTTAGCATGATGTATAAGGGGAAAACCTACACTATGCTTCTCCATCCCCAACTTCCTGGATTTTCCAGGGAGAAATCTCAGTCCTTTTCCAGTCTGTCTGGACTTCTTTCCAATCTTCCCATTTCCCTCCTGCTCTTACCTAACCCCACCCCCTCCCTTTTTCCTTTTTTATATTCCTTTCACTTTCCACCTCACCTCTCTTTTAAAACTGGTCTGTGATGACTAACAAAAATGACAAAGCAGAAATCTGACCAAAAATGACTCCCTCCTTTCTTTTTTCCCAGAGAGCTGGAATATGCATGTAAATATTTTTCTTTTCCCACAAGGCTTGTACATGTTTAGTTGGATGTGATTTCATGCTGTGGAAAAGCTTTGACAGGCAGACGCTGTTAACCGAATTCCTCAATTGCTTGTAGGTTTTACAGTGGTGGATTTTTAGGAGAAAAATGATAAGAAATGACATGAATTTGGAAAGGATACTCCTATATAGTAACCTGTTACCACACAAAATAATATCTAACAAATAACTGCAAAACCCAGTACAGTCAATGATAGTTGAATTTTGCTCATTCAGCTGCAGATCAGTTACAAGGTGGCTGATCGAGGCTGGGATGAGCTGGGCTCCAAGCTGCAGGTTGCTTCTTGTTCTGTTCTAATTGTCTTTCCTCATCCTTGGATCAGTGGGATTCTTGGAAAATGTTCTTCACATCAAAGAGACAAAAGTCCAGTTGGCCAAGCACAGTTCAAGCTTCTGTTTGCATCAGGTCTTATAACATCCCACTGAGCAAAGCATGCCCCTGGCCTAACCCAACATTAAGGGGTTGGGAGGATACCTTGCTACTAGTAGGAGGAACCGCAAAGTCACACAACAAAGGGTGTGAGGATGAGGAAGGCTGAAGAAACGGGGCCACTGAATTCAATCGACCACTCCTGGGACAGCAGCGGCTGTATTTAAAGCCGTGAATAGCCAGGATTTAGAGGAAACCTTCACTTTGATAAACTCTGGTGGCATAAGGAGCCCTCCTGAGGCAGAGGCAGGGGTGTGAAGGGAACTGGGCACAGGAGTGGCCCAGAGCCAGAAGACACCAGTGAATGCTCTTTACTTTTCACAAGGGATCTCTTTCTAGGACACCATCTGCCTCTTTTTGTAACTTTCAGCCTGTCATTTGTCTAACTAGAGCCTCCATTTTTCACCTGTAAAATGGGCACAGGAGGGAGAGAAGACAGAAAGAACTGCAAGACCTCTGAGTTACCTTCAGACTTAGGAGTTTAAGATTTCAAAAAAATATATTTAAAACATCCTTACTTCCCTTGCCCCTTTCTCCCAAAGCTACATTCACCTAACAAGACCTCAATCCAACTTTCTATCTGCTCCACACCTGAAGCCAGATCAGTTCGGTGTCCTGAAGGGAACCACCCAGCAAGTGTGGCCAGCCCACCTCAAACTCAGGACCAAAAGCTCCAGTGGGCTTTTACTGCTACTGGACAGCTGTTCTATAATCTGCTATTACCTGTACTTTCCAACCTTATCTCTCCTCACATTTTCAATATTTCTTCCTTGTCTCACGATCACTGGATGACCTTACTTTATAACTCTGTAGACAATATAGAAGCAATTTTAAAATACCCCATGTCCCCCCCTCCAGTTTCACCAGTGGGCCTACAGATGTATTTAGCTGCCCGCGGCTGACAGAAGTGACTACAGCCAGATATGTGAAGTTCATGTAGCATGCTGCTGCTGCTGCTGCTAAGTCGCTTCAGTTGTGTCCGACTCTGTGCGATCCCATAGATGGCAGTCCACCAGGCTCCACCGTCCCTGGGATTTTCCGGGCAAGAACACTGGAGTGGATTGCCATTTCCTTCTCCCATGCATAAAAGCGAAAAGTGAAAGTGAAGTTGCTCAATTGTGTCGGACTCTTCGCGACTCCATGGACTGGAGCCTACCAGGCTCCTCCGTCCATGGGATTTTCCAGGCAAGAGTACTGGAGTGTGTTGCCATTGCCTTCTCCGAGTGTAACATGAGTAAGAAATAAACCTTTGTGTTCTGTTTGCCACCGAGATTTTGGAGTTGTTACTGCAGGACTGATGTTGAAGCTGAAACTCCAACACTTTGGCCACCTGATGTGAAGAGCAGACTCATTGGAAAAGACCCTGATGCTGGGAAAGATTGAAGGCGGGAGGAGAAGGGGACGACAGAGGATGAGATGGCTGGATGGCATCACCGACTCAATGGACATGGGTTTGGGTAATCTCTGGGAGTTGGTGATGGACAGGGAAGCCTGGTGTGCTGCAGTCCATGGGGCCGCAAAGAGTTGGATACGACTGAGAGACTGAACTGAACTGAACTTCAGGATAACCTAAACCGACTGATACATGTGTCGTCTTAAATATCGCACAATCTAAAAGTTGAAAATTACATTTTATTCGAAGAGAATTTTTAGAACTTCAAGCCCAGGAAGCAGGATCTCAGTTAAGCCTGAGAGAAGTGCTCTGAGGACTTGCTTGGGGTTGGGGTTGGGGGGTGGGGTGGAGGGGGAGCCAGGTTATATAGAATTTTTGTAACAAAGGGCAGGTAATCTGAATGTCAAAAGATTATTGTAAATTACAGAAAACCATATATTCCAAGTTGGAAAATCAAGAGTCTGGGCTCACTGAAGTCATTCTTTCGAGATGCCTCTCAGCTATCTGGGGCCAGTATCCTGCGTTTTCACATCTTGAGCTTCCTTAGGGCTTACCGTAGGGAGTGGCTGAATTCTGACGGCTGCTGCTGCTGCTGCTGCTGAGTCGCTTCAGTCGTGTCCGACTCTGTGCGACCCCATAGATGGCAGGTATTGTTTCCTTCCTGAGTTCCTTTGGGCCTCACCTACTCACTGTCAGTGGTCTCTGCAATTGCTAACAATTGTGATATCCTTTTGGAGAAGGCAATGGCAACCCACTCCAGTACTCTTGCCTGGAAAATCCCATGGACGGAGGAGCCTGGTAGGCTGCAGTCCATGGGGTCGCTAAGAGTCAGACACGATTGAGCAGCTTCTCTTTCACTTTTCACTTTCTTGCTTTGGAGAAGGCAATGGCAACTCACTCCAGTGTTCTTGCCTGGAGAATCCCAAGGACGGCGGAGACTGGTGGGCTGCCGTCTACGGGGTAGCACAGAGTCAGACACAACTGAAGCGACTTAGCAGCAGCAGCAGTGACATCCTTTGTTTACTGATATGGCAGGAAAGATTCCATTTCTGAGTGTTTTCTTTTAGCTTATCAGACTAATATATACAATGAGAGTGACTTTGTCATGGAAGAGTCCATAATCTAGAGTTAACAGACCTCCGTTTGAAATGTAGATCTGACACTGGATTTGTTACCTTGGAAATATCACTTGACCTCTGGACCTCATTTTCCTTGCTTGTAAATTGGAATTAATAAAATTTCATGTTTTTAAACTACAGTTATTATTTTTCTACCATAATCAATAATAGCAATTCTACTTTTTGCTCTCTTATTACTGAACTCCTATCAGGCACTGGGGCCAAGTACCTTCCATGGGTTTAATCTTCCCCAGTGTCATGAAGTAGGTTTATTATCTCCATTTTACAGATTTAGAACTCAAGGCCTTGCAATGTTAAGTATTCTGGCCATGGTCACATAGAATACAGGAGCAGACCCAGGGGACTTCCCTGGTGGTCGAGGGGTAAGACTTTGACTACCAGTGCAGGGGGCCTGGGTTCAGTCCCTGTTCAGGGAACTTGATCTTGTACACAGTAACGAAGATACTGTATGCCGCAACTAAGACCTGGTGCAGCCAAATGAATACATAGAAATAAATATTAGAAGGAAAAAAAAAAAAAGAGTAGACACAGGATGTTTGCTGAAGCTGGAACTATCGAACCTAGCAAGGATTTCAACTTTATACTTAGAAAGGAAAGCCCCCAAAAGGGAATTTATAAACTCCAATGCACGTACTTTAGAGATCTAATATTTTTAAGATCCATTTTTCTTAGTTAGCTTACCTAACACAATGGCACCCCACTCCAGTACTCTTGCCTGAAAAATCCCATGAATGGAGGAGCCTGGTAGGCTGCAGTCCATGGGGTCGCTAAGAGTCGGACACGACTAAGCAACTTCTTTCACCTTGCACTTTCATGCATTGGAGAAGGAAATGGCAACCCACTCCAGTGTTCTTGCCTGGAGAATCCCGGGGACGGTGGAGCCTGGTGGGCTTCCGTCTATGGGGTAGCACAGAGTCGGGCACAACTGAAGTGACTTAGCAGCAGCAGCAGCAACACAATGGCACCGTGCATAGGTGAGAACTGCATACATAACGTTTGATTGTTTCTGTTTTTTTTTAAAGGTTTTCCTGCTTTTGGTCACTAGATGGTGCTCAAGGCCAACAGCCTCTCCCAAGCTGTCCCTGCTTGGCCATAAGTCAGTCCCCAGCACAGCTGTGCCAGGTATTCTGGCCCTTTCGCAATAGGCCTCACACCTTCCTCACACCAGAGGGCCTGAGCTGGAATAGCTGATCAACATCCATGGGGTTCCTGGCATCTGGAGACCTAGGCCAACACTGGGACTATATTCGGAACCCTTTCCCATAAATTTGTTAACATTTTTCCAAACCAAATAAATTTACCTTGGAAACTCCGGTTTTGAAACTTCAGAGAGGTCCCAGCCCAGAAATGACATGCCTGTCCATCTCTGGCCAAGACAAATTATCACAAGTGTTACCATTTAATGCAATGGAATAGGCATTTATTGGGCTTCCCAGGTGGCTCAATGGTAAAGAATCTGCCTGCCAATGCAGGAGATGCAAGAGTTAAGGGTTTGATCCCTGGGTCAGAAGACCCCCTGGGGTAGGAAATGGCAACCCACTCCAGTACTTTTGCCTGGAAAATTGCATAGAGGAGCCTGACAGGTTCATGAGGTCACAAAAAGTCAGACACAACAGAGCATACGCACACACACAGAGGCATTTATGCAATTTAAACTTTCCAGTGTACCATTACATTAAACATCTGATTGTACTACTCAAGCATGGCTCACTGTGGGCAAAACCCAGGAGCTTATTTAAGATGCAGAATTTCAGGATCTGCTCTGGACTCACCGGCGGATCAGAGTCTGCCTTTGAATAAGTTTGGGTGATATGTGGGATCACATTTCAGTTTGAGAAGCACACAAGAGTCACTAGCCCATTTGTGGTCTTCCTATAAAAAAAATTTTTTTAAGAGTCCCCTTGCAGGCAGATGAAACCATAAAGTTCTAAACACAGCAGAATTTCAGTGCCCACTGGCCAAGGGCTCTTGCGCTGGGGTTTAATCTGCACATTCCACAGTGACCTTGATGACTGATTTTTTGATGGTCATCTTCTTTTCTCTCTCTCCTCTCTCTCTCTCTCCTTCCCACCTTCCATTCTTCCCTCTCTGGTATATGTGCCAAAGATCCACCACCGAATACTTGTATAATAATTGTTTAACCAGTACGCAACAGCTTACCTTAAAAAGGTGTCCCTGAAAAGCACTTTTCAATTTTAAGCTCCTTGGAGTATTGATGTTTTGTTCATTAGCCCTGATAATCAAGAGCCAATTATATACTGAATCCTGGAATAAACATACACCCACTGACTTCCTTGGTGGTCCAATGGCTAAGACACTGCATTCCAAATGTAGGAAGTCTGGGTTCAATCCCTGGTCAGGGAACTAAGAGTTTGCATGCCACAAGTAAAGATTCCACATTCTGCAAAGAAGATCCAAGATCCCATACACCATTACTGAGACCTGGTGTGGCCAAATAAACAAACAAATAAATATTTAAAAAATAAATAAATAAAATTGTAATACAACATACACTACTTACAAACGTACACTGCAAAAAGGATGACGAGAATTGATTATATATCCAGCTCTTCCCTACCACAACGACATCATGTGTGTGTGCTCATTTGTGTCTGACTCTTTGAGACCCTATGGACTGTAGCCCCCAGGCTCCTCTGCCCATGGAAGTTTTCAGGCAAGAATACTGGAGTGAATTGCCACTTCCTATTCCAGGGGATCTTCCCCAACCAGGGATCAAATCCTCATTTCTTGTGTCTCTTGCATTGGCAGGCAGGTTCTTTACCTCTGAGCTACCTGGAAGCCCCATCACATTCACATCAACTTGCATATTTCTTTAAATGTTTTGGGGTCTTGTTCAAAAAAAAACAGCAATGAAATATCCTTGATGGTCTTTGCTTTAACTCTCGTCTTGTTCTTCCGAAGCCTTTTCTGTCTGATGCCCAGCATCTGAGGAATAAGGTAAAGGCCTGGACCGGGCCAGTCTTCTCCTTGGATCATTGCAAGGATAGTGACCTTGGTTTCATGTGCCACCAAAAGAGAGTAAAGTATTAGCTAAAAGAAGAAGAGTTATAGAAGGGTAAGAAGAATCTAGAGGAGCACAGGTGAAGAAGCATCGATAGATGGGGAGAGAGAAGACGGGAAGGGGCAGTGGGAAGGTAGGAGGAAGGAAGAGTGAAGAAGAACTGAGAAAAAGAGCTGGTGATACAAGGTAATAACACTTAAAATTAAGGATAAAAATAAAATGCCCCATCTCCTGCAGAATTGAAACCAGGGCCCATAACCTCTCCTCTTCACATTTCCCCAGACTCTCGGTTTTATCTCCCTCCTCCTCCTGCCCCCAGCACCCATGTCAAATTTCCACATTACTGTGGCCACGCCTCCCTCAGCCCCCAGAAATCCCACGCTGCTATGGCCACCCCACCTCACCTCAGTCTGGGAGCACTGCCAGCAGGCTCTCGCTACAGGGATTTTGCATTAACCTTATCTGTGTTGAAAAAGGCTTCCCCCAAATATCCACCTGGCCCACTTCCTTCCTTAGTGTAGTTTTCTGTTCAAAATCTCTCCTCAGGTCCACCCTACGGATAACTTTACAAACACACCTCCCCCACCCACCCTTAATCCCGCTTTATTTTCCTTTTCAGCCTTTATCACCTCCTGACAATTCACACATCTATTTGTTTCATTCTCTGACTTGCTGGACCAGAATTTGAGTTCTAGGAGGCCTTGTTTTGCTCGTAATGGGACCTCCAGCACCGAGGACAGTGGCTGATGCAGAGTCAGGGGCATCAAACCTCCATACAGGTGAGCGAGGGTTTGCGGCATCCTTCTAAGTCCGCTACAATCACCAACCTGTTTAACCTTCACCAGAACGCTGTGAAGCCAGGGGTTTGTACTGAAGAGGAACCTGAGGCACCAAGAGAGGAGGTAATCTGCCCAGGGTTTCTTTCTTTGGGTTTTTCTTGGACTTGGCCTTGACCAATCTTTTTCTGGTACAGGGCAAGGGTGAGAACACTACAGCTCGCTGACCAAATCCAGCGTGCCATCCTGTTTTTGTAAAGAAAGTTTTAGTGGAAAGCAGCCAGGTCCACTTTTTACATATTGTCTGTGACCGCTTTCTGGCTAAAATGTCAAGAGTTGAGTGGTGTGACAGATACCACATGCCCCGAAATGTGTTTACTATGACTTTTTACAAAAAATGTTTGCTAACCCTTTTTGAAAGTAACCCATCAGGAAAGCAAAGCCAAATCACTGGTCATCTGCTTGAATGTTGTGGCTCAATAACTGTGTTTGATCGTGTCTTTAGGTATTCAGATGAACTGAGGGAAAAGAACTCCAATCTTGGATTTAATAAGTATGTGCTCTCATCTCCATTCTGTTGCTAATTAACTCTGTGATCTTAGGTCATCATTTCTTGTTTCTGGATCTGTTTTCCCTCAGATCTGTTGCTGCTAAGTCACTTCAGTCGTGTCCGACTCTATGCGACCCCATAGACGGCAGCCCACCAGGCTCTCCCTTCCCTGGGATTCTCCAGGCAAGAACACTGGAGTGGGTTGCCATTTCCTTCTCAGTCATGTCTGACTCTTAGCGACCCCATGGACTGCAGCCTACCAAGCTCCTCCATCCATGGGATTTCCCAGGCAAGGGTACTGGAGTGGGGTGCCATTGCCTTCTCAGACAGATCTGTTATCCCACAACAATAATGTCTGCGCGCTAGGTAGCTTCAGTCGCAACTTTGTAGCTCTTTGCGACTCCATGGACTGTGTAGCCCGGCAGGCCTGTCTGTCCCTGGGATTCTCCAGGCAAGTATACTGGAATACATTGTGAGGCCCTCCTCCAGAGGATTTTCCCCATCCAGGGATTGAACCCGAGTCTCTTACATCTCCTGCTTTGGCAGGCGGGTTCTTTACCACCAGTGCCACCTGGAAAGCCCAACAACAGTAGTATGATAACAGTAATAATAGCTCTTGCTAAATGCCAGGCTCTCTTCTTGGCATTTTACTGTAAAATAATAGTGTTTAATATTTGAGTTGGGCTTTTGGTAAATATACTGACTCTACATATGGTAGAAGTATGCTTCCGCACCCAACCCACTGGGAAATAAGTATAGCTATGGACTTGCTTTGGTGAATAAAGTGTTAGAGGAAGTGGCACATGTAAGTTTGACTCAAACTCGAATAGCCTATGCACACATTTCTTCATTTTTTCCACCATGGCAACCAAAACTGTTTCAAGAAGTGGATATTATGCCAGTTGGGTCTCAGAGTGTGGATAATGCAGAGCAGAACCTCTGGTTTTCCCTCATAGAGCATAAGTATTTAGTACACCTGGGTTTTTGTTGTTTGTTTCTAAGCCACCGAGATTTGGAACTGTTTCTTACTGAAGCACCAGCTAGCCTATCCTGACCAATAACACAACCATTAAGATTCTCTTCCAGTCAAATGCTGACATCTTGAAAGCAAAACTCTTTCCCTCCTCAGGGGTAGGATCTTCATTGTTTTTCTCAAGGAAAAGTGACTTATGTGTGTACTGTGGATAAGGAATGGCAGAGCATACAGGCAAGAGGGACAAGGAACAGGAGCAGGCAAGGTTCTCTCTGAATGACGATGGTAGTAATCCGGATTGCCCTGTTGTCATTTCAGTTATAGTTTTAGGCAAGCTCACCCCCAAATATCTGCTCCTGTGGCCACTTAAAAAATTCTATCCCTGCTCATTCCTTGGGTAAGACAGTCAAAGCTCTTATTAGAACATGCGTCCATGCAAGTGCATGCAGGTACAGTGTTTTCTGAAGGGTGGAGAGTTAAGTTATTAGCCCTCACAATAAAAGTCAATGTGTCAAGTTTTATTCCCTGGAAGGCAAATGGAGGGGGCCTAAGAGAGGCATATTTTGCAAAGGAATGTGGGGAAATGTTCACACATACACATTTCCTGCAAATAGAGAACCCAAATCAGCCAGGGAGTACAACCTTTCTGGGGTTGAGGGAGAACTCAAAGGGAAAGAAGGAGGATGAGGAGGGAAGAGACACACAACTGTAACTGTCAGTCAGACTCAGGATTGATAGAAGTTTTAAGATGAAGAATGTAAGAGAGAAGTTGAGGATTTTGTTATTTTTGTCAATTCTTTTAAAGGTTCAGATTGGCACTGACATAGGTGAGGAGTGGGCAACAAATATTTGAATTATAAGCATGCTGTATCATCTCCATAAGCCAGTTTTTTTCCTTTCCCTTTTTCCAGCAGAAGGCCATCAGTTTGCATGCTTTAATTTACAGTACAAGGACATCTGGTGGGCACAACAGTCCTCTGGCTCATATTGGTAAACTTTCACCACATTTGGACATTGAGTGGAGTTATTTTACAAGTTGAAGGGGTTTTGCAGTCTTCTAGAATGGGCAACTCATGTCTGTCTTAAGATGAATCATAGGCCACCTAAAGTGTAGGTGGCCTTTTGTGTGATCACTAAGCATAATATGCCTTGTGCTCTGTCGTGTCTGACTCTCTGTGACCCAATGGGCTCTAACCTGACAGGCTCCTCTGTCGATGGGATTTTCCAGGCAAGAGCACTGGAGTGGGTTGCCATTCCCTTCTCCAGGGGATCTTCCCCACCCAGGGATTGAACCTGTATCCCCTGTGTCTTCAGCATTGCAGGCAGATTCCTTACCTGCTGAGCACACTGGGGAAGCATGTGACCAGTACAGACAAAGCTAAATGGCAGCCACATTAGAAGGCCAGGAGTCTGGGAGGTGATCAGCCATGTGACTGTGTGAGCAGCTGTGACCCCCAGTACCCCAATAACAGCAAGTGTGTCCTGAGCACTGACTCTGTGCCAGCCCACCATCCTCCTCCGAGAACGCTGGCCACCAGGCCCCACGTTGCACAGATCCCAAGGGACCACCCGGTCCTGCCAATGGCTACGTGGGTGCTCTTCAGACAGAATGCGGAGTAAATGTTTTCCGGGAGTGGTACAAATTGGTGACCTTCTCCACCCCTGATCTCTTATGAGCATCTCACCTCCCAGATGTCCTGGAGATTGGCAAGCTTTTGCAAGCCATAGACCAAGTTTACAAAGCCAACTCTGCTGGCATGAAGGCAGGAGGGAGTGGAGTCTCCCAAGAAGCTGAGTGGGTGGGAAAAGATGTCCTGAGACCTCGCACTCATGTTGTATGAGAGACAAAGGAGGCTCTGGGGCTAGAAGGTGATAAGGGGCTTTGGAAAGAGCAGGAACTTCCTCCTTCTGCACAGACAGAGGCGGGGACCTCCTTGGGAAAAGTCTCAGAGTCAGGACGCTACTAATATTTCAAGGTACACATGAGTAGCATATATGGTTAACAAATTTTAGGAATTTAGAGGAATGAGAAAGATTTGTGGGCTAAATAATGTTATTTCTTCCAGTGTTCTAATTATTTTCTTTTTACTTTGAGTGTATATTGCTTTTATAATCAGAGATGGCAATAGCTATTTCTTTTTGACAAAATTAACTCAAGTGTGCTGAAAAAAAGAGGTGGCAATATAAAATACACCATTAATTCTTTATTAATTATTTACACTGATTTTAATGACAATAATTACACACCCACATATATATAATTATATAGTAATTATAATTTTGAAATAACATTAAATTAATAATTAAAATAGTTAATTTATACTAATTATTGGGAATGCTAAGAATGAAAGAGCATTGGCTATGGCATGGGATGTATTCATCATTTTCCAGATGTGTATTGAAGGGTAGAAGGTATTTCTGGCATCTGGACCATCAGGACATGTGAGCTGCTTGCTTCCAAAAGTCTGTCATATCACGTGAACACCTGTGCCTGGCATATCCAGCCCCTTAGTAATTATTTACTGAACTGAAAAGCACAGTTTTGCTATCCAGTAAACCTCTGGTTTGAAGTAAGTTTTTTATTATGAAAATTTGCTTCCCTGACCCTCCAGTGTTACTTTGATGTGTTCTGGTTTGAGATTCAGAGACCTGACTGCTACCCAGATTTCAAGCTGACAATCTTTGGAACATCTAGTATGTCCATTTAGAAATGTGAGCTTTCAAATCAGTAAGATTTTGCCTTAGTTGTTTGAACTTGTAATGCATTCCATAGCAAAGAGAAGAAGCCCCATCATATCTGAAGCCCTGGGCAGCTAGAAGTTTTAGCTTACATTATTCTCTTATGGGACAGAATTTCTTTATATCCATAAACACATGAAAAATGTGGGAAATGACATTTCATGTCATTTTTTCCTTACATTTTCCCCAGCTCCCTTTGGCCCCTGTTTTTGTAATCGCAGATGCTTTGTAAAGTGCTTAGAGATACTATTGATAGGGAAGGTGTCATATAAAATGAAGTTGCTGTACCTGTGGCTCTACTATTACAATGTCAAGCATTTTGAGCCCGAGGAATACAGATTTTTCAGCAGCAAATGAAAAAGAAATGAACAAAATGCTTTTGATTCATTCCAGTAACACTGGCAAGTGATCTTCTATAGCACCAGGAGGTGGGAAAACCATGCTTAATTTCCTCTACAACATGGATCAGAAATGTAAAAAGAAATATTAGGTCTTCTGAATATGAAACTAAAAGGAAACTTGAATTCATTTAACCTTTACATAGATGAGAAAACATACCTGATGCTTACATAGGTCAAAGATTTTGCTGAAAATCATTCAGGTAGTGGAAGAGTCAAGCTCAGAAACCCTGGTCTCAGAGTTCCTAGCTAAGGATTTGTTTTAGTACATTATATTACCTTAGTCTACCTGCAATGAGAGTTTGAGGTCATACAGCCTCTCTCTTCCACTAGGATGTGCTTCATAGAAGCATCAGAATTTGGGGACCATCTTGACACGAACCTTAACAGACATAGGCTTCCAATCTTTGTAAGTTGTACAGAGGGCACTGGGAAAAGAAATGCCATCCTGCTGGCTAAACCCACATGATAGAAAAAATGAGGAAGAATTTCATAAGAAATGAAAAATATGAAGACATTGAGTTGTAAGAAGCACTAATATCAAAGCTTTGACTTATGCTCATAAACATTGCCAAGCAAATTTTTTATGTTCTCAATTCTACCTCTTCACAGACTGAAATGTTCACTAGTTGGATTCCATTTCAAAGTTAAAATTCCAATTCGGTGAAGTTGCGATGAAGATCTGAGTTGACTCTTGTTGTTGGATGACCTAAGTTTTCTATCCATGCCAACTTTTCCATTTTTTCCTGTGTTGTGCATTAATGATGGCTTCTTTTCCCCTTGAAGTTTAACTCCATAAAATATCCTCTATAACAGTTCTGCTTGTCACAGTCCAAACAATTCTCCAATCAAATAGTCCTGCTTAGCACAATACCTCCTCTCAGAAAGCCAAAAAAAAAATAGATATGGGGCAAACAAAGTGCAGCTGTGTTAAAGCTGTTTAATAGCCCGCCACTGTACAGCCCACCAATGAGGGGCGGGCAGTGGATGGGAGCGAGTTGTAGAGACCCACAGAGACATCCAAAGAAAGAGCAATCATTTTGATTTCAGAAACAAAGTTAAAGAGTGCCTTTTTTTCAAAAGATACTTGAGATAAGAATGTAAATGGTGATCTAATGATACAGGCTCCAGCGGTAGGGCTGCCCAGGGAGAAAAGCCTGTCTTATTAGGAAATGTTAAGCTGTTGCCACAGAGATTGATAGCTGCCTAGGGAGAAGCACTCTAGGAGTCTCTGTGACTTTCTGAGGTGTCCGTTAGGTGGATGAGGGTGTCTTACCAGCCCTGTAAGACCCAAAGAGTCAATCCCATTGGCTTAGCCAGCGAGTCTTAACATCCCTGAAACTGGCTTCATACCGTCAGGAAGTTAATTCTTTAGTGGTCAAGAAAAGAAAGGGATCTTGTTCGGGGGACAGGGGAGTCTGGAGCTGGCTGGTGTAAATGGCCTGAAGCTAAGGAAGACAGTGTTTTACAATAAGCCATTGATGATACAGAATGTCAGATTGAGGCAGAGATGATATGAATGAAAACCATGGATGGGTTGCAAGACAGAGCAGAATGGGATTATGTCAAGTGCCCCCAATACAAACAGTGTTCCGACTTTTCCATCTTTAGGCTTCTGTGGAAATGTGTGTTTCCCGATTCACATGGGCAGATCAGTCAAATGTCACAGAAAGAGATGTGCTCTCTCTCCTACGGAATTCTATGAAGCTCTAGACAGACGGGTGCTTTGAAGTCAAGCTGTAACTTTCTTTTGGTAAAACTCACTTGCTAAAAATGACAAAAGGCGTAAAATATTGTTGAATAATGTATCAATGGTAAAAATTGAATTCTTGAGGTTTAATTAGTCACTTGTATTCTATTTTAAAGACACTTAAATCATGGTGTTTTTCTCCATTGCTAGGGCATCTTTTCACTTCATTTGATGCGCTTGGTCTGGGTGACTCATGGATATTTACGATCCTCTTGCTGGTTTCATATTTCTGAGCCAGGCTCAATTTTATAGACCAGTTAGTTTTACCATCTGTCTCAGTAATTCTCAAATATTACAGTGCATCAGGATCCACTGAAAACCTATTTTTTGTTGGCTTGATTTTTGGTTTTTAAAAAAATTTTTAATTGCAGTATAGTCGCTTTGCAATATTGTGTAAGTTTCAGGTGAACAGCACAATAATTCAGTTATACATACATACATATAAATATATTCTTTTTCAGGTTCTTCTCCCTTATAAGTTTTTACATGATATCAAGTATAGTTTCCTGTACTATATAGTAGGTCCTTGTTGGTTATCTGTTTTATATAGAGTAATATGCATATGGGCGTCCCAGGTGGTGCAGTGGTAAAGAATCCGCCTGCCAATGTAGGAGATGTAAGAAACACTGAGTTTGATCCCTGGGTCAGGAAGGTCCCCTGGAGAAGGAAATGGCAAAGCACTCCAGTATTCTTGCCTGGAAAACTCCATGGACAGAGGAACCTGGTGGGTTACAGTGCATGAGGTCACAAAGAGTCAAACTTGTCTGAGCATGTTAATTCCAAACTCTTAATTTATTCCTTCCCGCTCCCACTTTTCCTTTGGTAACCATAAGTTTGTTTTGTATGTCTGTGGGTTTATTTCTGTTTTGTAAATAAGTTCACTTGTATCTTTTTTTTTTTTTTTTTTAATTCCACATACAATCAATGTCATATGATATTTGTCTTTCTCTATTTGGCTTACTTTACCTAGTATGATAATCTCTAGGGCCATCCATATTGCTGCGAATGGCATTTCATTCTTTCTTATGATTGAGTAATATTCCATGTATATAGTGGTGGTGGTGGATTAGTTGCTAAGTCATGTCTGACTCTTGCGACCCCGTGGACCCCTGCCAGGCTCTTCTGTTCATGGGATGTCCCAGGAAAGAATACTGGGGTGGGTTGCTATTTCCTTCTCCAGGGGATCTTTTCAACCCATGGATTGAACCCATGCATCCTGAATTGCAGGCAGTCTCCTTTATCACAGGCTGATTTTTTTTTTTTACAGGTGAGCCACCAGAGAAGCCCTCCATCAGTCAGTGGACACTTAGGTTGCTTCCATGTCTTGGCTGTTGTGAAGAGTGCTATAATGTACATTAGGATTCATGTATCTTTTGATTTATGGTTTCCTCTGGATACATCCCCAGAAGTGGGGCTGCAGGATCATATGTTAACTCTATTTTTAATTTTTTAAGGAACTTCCACATTGTTCTCCATAGTGGCTGCACCAATTTACATTCCCACCAACAGTGTAGGAATGTCCTTTGAAAGTCTGTTAGAGTGAGCCCTGCTGACTCTACTGTTCTTGAGCCATAATACCAGAGATCCTGACTCAGAAAGTGTGAGATCAAGGAGCCTACATTGTGACAAATGCTCGAAGTGATTTTGATTGTGATGCAGTTGGTCTACCAGTGGCACTTGGAGAAGCCCTGCCTATCCTTTTCTAGTTACTGTCTCCTGTATGTCTTGCCCTCCCTCCATTTCCCATCACAGAATTTTTTATGATCCATATCAAGGGGAAACCACATCAAGGCCTCAAACTTTCTCAAAATCCATTACATATGTCATCAGTACCCAATTACTTTCCCAATCATTCCAACTCCATCTTAGATATCTTCCATCCTTTGGAATCAGTCTCTAGAATGTCTTCTAGAATCAGGCAAAGTGAGAGATTAATAGCTTCTCTTTAGGCAAATGACATCTCTTTAGCCTTTTGGTCCTTCAGCTATAGAATAAATCAGTTGGACAAGATCAATAGTTCTCAAATGGGATATAGGGTACTTATGAGTCTTTGTGGAATGCTAGGAACTGATGCTTTTGAACTGTGGTGCTGGAAAAGACTTTTGAGAGTTCCTTGAACAGCAAAGAGATCAAATCAGTCAGTTCTAAAGGAAATCAACCCTGAAGATTCATTGGAAAGACTGATGCTGAAACTGAAGCTCCAATACTTTGGCCACCCGATGCGAAGAGCTGACTTATTGCAAAAGACCCTGATACTGGGAAAGACCGAGGGCAGGAGAAGGGGGTGACAGAGGATAAGATGGTTGGATGGCATCACCAATTCAACGAACATGAGTTTGAGCAAACTCTGGGAGACAGTGAAGGACAGGGAAACCTGGTGTGCTGTATGTAATTCATGGGGTCACAGAGTTGAACATGACTGAGCAACTGAACAACAACAAATAAGATACAGAACTATTTGCTTAATTCCAGGAACAATTTTATTAAAACAAAACTTGGCCATGCAATATAAAATCACAACCATGACCACATGAGGAGCAGACTGTCTTTCTCAAAGACGGCCACACTCAACTGTATAATCCTTCCCATATATTCTTCTTTTAATGTGACTTACACCTCTTTCACTGACAGGTGGACTGTACGTTGCCTCCCCTTGAATCTGGGCAGAAGGCTGTGGCTGCTCTGATCCACAGAGTATAGTGGAAATGATACTTGCGAGCTCCAAGTTTAGGTCATTAAAAGAATACACTTCTTGTTTGTACTTGTAAAGTGAAAGTGAAAGTGAAATCGCTCAGTTGTGTCCAACTCTTTGCGACCCGTGGATTGTAGCCCACCAAACTCCTCCATCCATGGGATTCTCTAGGCAAAAATACTGGAATGGATTGCCATTTCCTTCTCCAGGGGATCTTCCTGACCCAGGGATCAAACCCAAGTCTCCCACATTGCAGGCAGAAATACAGTCTCTCAGAAAATCTCCTATAGTGACACAGAACTTCAGATCCAAGTACTAACATCAAAGATTTCAAGGGAGGAAAGGAAACCAGGTTGAAAGAAGGGGGAGGAGGCGGGGCGAAAGGGGTGGCCTTACAGACGTCTCCTGCCACCTACAGATACCCAGGCATTATGGGACTTTTCCCTGGGCCTCCAGAGAAGGGAGGACTGACCCCATGGACTGAGTAGTCCATGGAATTCTCCAGGCCAGAATACTGGAGTGGGTAGCCTTTCCCTTCTCCAGGGGATCTTCCCAACCCAGGGATCGAACCCAGGTCTCCTGCATTGCAGGCGGATTCTTTACCAGCTGAGCCACCAGGGAAGCCCGCTTGTACTTGTAAACTCGCCTCCATATTGTGAGGAAGCTCAACTATAACATGAGACAATCATTCTGCAATGAAAGAAGTGGTGTCCCCCAGGTGTAATGATTGGATTAACGGAAGGAGAATTTTGCTCTGCCAGCATTAGAACCATCTCTTATTATCTATTTCTGTGCTGCTGAACTTAGAAGTTTTCCAATTATGTCTATTTATGGGTTTTCTATGGTAGACCTGGTCATCATAATAAAGAGTTTTTGTTTCATTCTAAGCTCAAGGGAAAACTGTCCGAGGGATTTAATACAAGGCAAGACATTATGTTTAAAAAGATAATTCTGACAGGTTCATGAAGAATGCGTTGTATAGACAAAAAAGACTCTGGAGGCCTGTAGGAGGTTACTTTAGGAAAAAAATTACAGTGATGTGGACAAAGGTGGCAACAGTAGTGAAAAAGATAAATATATCAATTGGGGATGTGCTCTGGAAGGAGAGCCGACAAGATGACCAAGTGGATTTGTCACGGGAGATGATGAGAAAACATGGGTTATCTTAGCTTTTTGACTTGATTACCTGGTCGGAAAATAGAGTCATTTACTGAGATAGTTAAGATGGAGGAAGGAACACCTTTGGGCTAAGGAGATGTAGAAATCAATAGATTGTAGATTTCAATGTAGAAATCAATCAGTCCTCTTTCAAGATCCTATTACTCATCCACACAGATATTAATATATCAAGTTCAAAGAAGGATACAAGTGTGGAATTGAGAGAAGTTGAGGCTAGAAATGTAAATACAGGCATCATTAGCACATTAAGGCTCTTCATGTATTTGTTTTTATTTATTTGGCTGCACCAGGTCTTAGTTGTGGCATGTGGATCTTTTCTTTTTAATTTCAGCATGGGGGACCTAATTCCCTGACCAGGGATCAAATCCAGGACCCCTGAATTGGGAGCATGGAGTCGCAACCACTGGACCACCAGCGAAGTCCTCACTGATGCTATTTAAAGCCAGGGGGGCTGACTGAGATCAGGGAGAGAAGAGTAGTTGGGAAAATCAAATGGGTAGAGGCAAAGCCCTCAACAGTCTCTGTTTGGAGAAACAGAAGAGACAATGGAGCTGACAAAGGAGACTGAGAAGGAGATACCACAGACAGGAGAACCAGGAAGGGTCCGCATTGTTTACACGAGCTTAGAGCATGCTGATGGGAATAGACGAATAGAGGCAGGGGAAAGGCCGAAGGAAAAATAGAAATAACCGCAGGAGTAAATACCTTGAGAAGGTGAGAGAGGGGGTTCAAGCACAAATGAGAGCTGGTTTCCATAGGAACTAGGACACCTTTGTGACTGGCCAGAGTGGGGACAAACTGTGCCTGCACACACAGGCTGCAGGCTGGTAGATGTGCTGTGGGAAGATGAGTCTGGCTTGAGTCACTTGCTCTAAACCCACTTGTTTATTTTTTTTGATAATCCTATGGAAAACTTCTTTGTAGAAGCCAGCTGGTCTGGGAGGATCAGAAGTTGCATTTGGCATTGTTCAAGGTATTTGCATTGCAGAGTTAATAAGCTCAGAGCTAGGATGGGCACCTGGTAAATGGTGAGGTTATCACTATTTATCTTTAGAAATCCTCCCTCCCCCAAGTCCTTCACTATTTCTCCCACCTCCTCATCCCTTTGTTCAGTGTTCTCAGTACTTGGTAACTCAGGTCAAAGAGAAAGCCTCAAACTTCTCCATCCCAAGCTATAAGGGCTTAAGTGTCACCCTTCCCAGGACTGTTTGCCTTTTTAAAAGAGAGTTCTGGGAAAAGAGGAGACAATTCCCAATGCAAATTCCCAGTGGAGGAAAGGCAGGCGTGGGGAAAATTTGGGGGAGTGGCTTTCCTCCTTCAAATCCCAGTGGGGACAGCAGTCATAAACAATCATAGGAACGAGAAAAAAAGCATCAACCAAACTACTATTTACAAATCTGATTACTGCTCACAGATGCTTTCTGTTTTATCTTTCAAGGTATGTATCTGTGACATACTGTGACTGTGAGCCATTATGGTGGGGGAAGAGAGAAAGACAAGGAGGAAGAAAAAAAGGAGGAAGGAAGAGGGAAGGAGAGGGGAGAAAAGGAAGAAAGTATATTAATTGGTGCAGTTTGTGGCTCTGTAATAATACATCTCTTTCGGTCCATGAAATTTCCCAGGCAAGAATACCAGAGTGGGTTGACATTTCCTTTTGTCCATGGGGTCACAAAAGAGTCGGACACGATTTAGCAACTAAACAACAACAAATAATACCTCTCTACCAATCCACTGGTATATTTAGCAGCAACATTAGTTGGAGTGTCCAAACATCGGGATTCTAGAAGATAATGGACTTTTAATGAAAGCTGGTTTGGTGATCGCCATCAGCCATCACACTAGTCTTTAATAATAAAGTTTGAAATTTCAATTAAAGTATTGTGTGCCATATCAGAGGCGAAGGAAAGAAACAGGGCTTGACTTTTTCATAATAAGGAGAAAAGCAGAATGATCCTAAGAACGATAATGGCAGTAGTAACAGCTGTGGTAGTGGGCGACTACTGTGTGCCACTAACTACTGGCTTCCCTGGCGGCTCAGATGGTAAAGCGTCTGTCTACAATGCAGGAGACCCGGGTTCAATCCCTGGGTTGGGAAGATCCCCTGGAGAAGGAAATGGCAATCCACTCCAGTACTATTGCCTGGAAAATCCCATGGACAGAGGAGCCTGGTAGGCTACAGTCCACGGGGTCACAAAGAGTCGGACACGACTGAGCGCCTTCACTTTCACTGTGTGCCAAGCACAGCGCTTTGTTGTTCAGTCGCTAAGTCGTGTCTGGCTCTTTGTGACCCCGTGAACTGCATCACACCAGGCTTCCCTGTCCTTTACTATCACCTGGAGCTAGCTCAAACTCATGTCCATTGAGTTGGTGATGCCATCCAGTCATTTCATCCTCTGTTGCCCTCTTCTTCTCTTGCCCTCAATCTTTCCCAGCATCAGGGTCTTTTCCAGTGAGTCAGCTCTTCACACCAGGTGGCCAAAGTATTGGAGCTTCAGCTTCAGCATCAGTCTTTACAATGAATATTCAGAGTTCATTTCCTTTAGGATTGATTTTGGAGCCCAAGATAATAAAATTTGCCACTGTTTCCATTGTTTCCCCATTTGCCATGAAGTGATGGGACTGGATGCCATGATCTTGGTTTTTTGAATGTTGAATTTTAAGCCAGCTTTTCCACTCTCCTCTTTCAACTTTATCAAGAGGCTCTTTAGTTCCTCTTCATTTTCTGCCATTAGGGTGGTATCATCTGCATATCTGAGGTTGTTGATATTTCTCCCAGAAATCTTGGTTATTCTTGCTTCATCTTGTTTATCTTCATCTTGATAGCTTTAAAGTCCACACTTTCATAAAGTAAGTAGCTATAAAGTCTGAAAACTTGGAAAGGTCAGGAATAAGGTGGGCCTCGAAATATACAAGGGTAAAGGGAAGGACTTTTCATACTGTTCGTGAGGAGAGTGAAAAAGTTAGCTTAAAGCTCAACATTCAGAAAACGAAGATCATGGCATCCGGTCCCATCACTTCATGGGAAATAGATGGGGAAACAGTGGAAACAGTGTCAGACTTTTTTTTTTGGACTCCAAAATCACTGCAGATGGTGATTGCAGCCATGAAATTAAAAGAATCTTACTCCTTGGAAGGAAAGTTATGTCCAACCTAGACAGCATATTGAAAAGCAGAGACATTACTTTGCCAACAAAGGTTCATCTAGTCAAGGCTATGGTTTTTCCAGTGGTCATGTTATGGATGTGAGAGTTGGACTGTGAAGAAAGCTGAGTGCCGAAAAATTGATGCTTCTGAACTGTGGTGCTGGAGAAGACTTTTGAGAGCCCCTTGGACTGCAAGGAGATCCAACCAGCCCATCCTAAAGGAGATCAGTCCTGGGTGTTCATTGGAAGGACTGATGTTGAAGCTGAAATGCCAATACTTTGGCCACCTAATATGAAGAGCTGACTCACTGGAAAGGACCCTGATGCTGGGAAAGATTGACGGCAGGAGGAGAAGGGGACGACAGAGGATGAGATGGCTGGATGGCATCATCGACTCGATGGACATGGGTTTGGGTGGACTCTGAGAGTTGGTGATGGACAGGGAGGCCTGGTGTGCTGCAGTCCATGGGCTCACAATGAGTCGAATACGACTAAGCGACTGAACTGAACTGAACTGAAAGGGAAGGACGGTGATATATAACAGTAAGGTTTTGTCAAATTCAAAGAACACGTGTTCCCTGTGTTGATTTCTGCACCAACTGTCCCTTCTCCACTCAAGTCAAAGGAAACAACATTTACCATCTGCATCTGCCTTTTCGTCTCACATCTAGATTTCTGAATATTTCCCAGATTCTCTATGGATGGTGAATGTTGTGAAATGAAAATAGCTTAAGGTTAATCTACCTTTAATGCAGAAAATTATCACTCGACATAAACCCACCCGTGGCCCCCTCACTGTTGTCCAAGAGCTGATGCTGAGGGTTATGCTATTTTGCATGGAGTGGCTCTGGTGGACAGAAGCCAACAGTATCAGAGTCACATTAAGCCTGCATTTGGATCTCATCTCTGCTATTTATTAGCTGTGTTACCTTGGGCAAGTTCCCTAGCCTCTCTGATGCTCAACTTCCTATTAAGTAATGAAAGGAGACCCTGGTCTTGTTGTGAGGGTCAAGTCAGAGAGTATGTATGAGCATGCAGAATTTTTAAATGAGGAAAAGGACATTGAAGGAAGCAGAGCAGCTAATAAAAAGATGAAGGAAGAGAGACCAAAAAGCAAAAGGGGGAGAGAAGAAGGGGAGGGGGAGGGGAAGCAGAAAAGAAAGTGCATTGAAGACTGACAAATTGTTTTGCACATATGGGAAATATTTGTTTACTGGCTATAATGATGAATCAATTTCAGTGAAAATAATCATAAGAATAGCTAAAAGTTCTCTCTTTCTCTCCTTCATCCCCAGTAGTTTCCATTATCTGCCCTACCATTTATAAGGAGGTAAAATCCCAGGGTTACAGCATCACCTTCTTGGGGCAATCCTAATGAAGAGGAAAAAGAAAACAGCATGTAGGTTTTGGATAATTCAAAAGCTGAACAATCAGCTCCTGAATAATTGAGAGCAGCTGCTTCTGCGCATTGCTTCAAGCCCGTAACAGAGCCGGGCCACTCAGGTGGACATACGGCGAGGCATTGTGCATCCCCCATCCTCACTTGTCCCCAAACACGGGGCACAAGTGTTTGACCTTGACCCAAATTCCATCAAGCCCAGAACAGTCTGATCTGCATTCAGTGAGCAGGCTCTGAGTGTGCTCATCATGTATACATCATACATATTTACAATAGTCTGCCATGCTTTCTAATGACTGCAGGGAAACTCAGGCTATCTGTCTGCATACATTGTTTACCTGAAACAGAATTAGGAAAATACTTCCACTTGATTTCCTGAAAAATTGTCCATGGAATGATTCTTAGGTTATGAATTTAGTAACAGGCAATAGTGTTAATTATTAAGTGAAATCTATAATATATATTGAACGTATTAGTCACTCAGTCATGTCCGACTCTTTGCAAACCCATAAACTATAGCTCGCCAGGCTCCTCTGTCCATGTGATTCTCCAGGCAAGAATACTGGAGTAGTTAGTCATTTCCTTCTTCAGGGGATCTTCCCAACCCAGGGGTCGAACTTGGGTGTTCTGCGTTGCAGGCAGATTCTTCACCATCTGAGCCACCAGGGAAGCCCATAATATATAAGAGCTTCCCAGGTGACTCTAGTGGTAAAGAACCTGCCTGCCAGTGCAGAAGACTTGAGAGACGTAGGTTCAATTCCTGGGTTGAGAAGATTCCCTGGAGAAGGAAATGGCAACCCGCTCCAGTATTCTTGCCCTGAAAATTCCATGGACAGAAGAGCCGGGTGGGCTACAGTCCATGGGGCTGCAGAGGGTCAGACACAACTGAGAGACCAAGCATACATATACATATATTTTATATCTATTTAATTGTGAATTATATATATATAATACATGTAATTATAAATTAATGTATTATAGATTTAGAAAATAAATGAATATATAATTAAGTGAAATCTATTCAGATTTTCCTGGAGTTGGTTTTATCATCTTGAATTCTGAATAAAAATGGGTATTTAAACTCCCATTAGAATCAGTAAAAAAATAAAAGCTCTCCAGTTCTTGTATTCTTCTGAATACTATCAAGATGCAATAAATAATCCTATCAGACAATGCTTGTGTTATGAAGCCTGTGATTTCTTTTACTCTGCAGCAGAAACCACTTGTCAGGGGGCTCATTAGTACAGGGCAGATGCCGATACCCATTCAGAAGAGTGGGCACTGAGAAATAAATGCTTTCTTAGAGTAAATGGGCCAGCAGCCTCTGCTATATTTCCACATCTTTGGCCTTTCTCCTTAGTCTGGGAATGGAATGAGGTGTTTTTCCCAGAAGTCAGTCTGTCACCTTCTTTATATCACAGGAGGTGAGAACTCAGCCTGGACTGGAGGTGAAGTGGTGAGCAGGCACTGGAATGGCTCCAAATACGGGTGTGAAGCTGTAGTGTGATGATGTCCAGGAACCCCAGCCCAGGTAGGGGAGGGCTCCATCACTGCCTTGTGTGTGCATGCTAAGTCTCTTCGGTTATACTCTGTGACCCCATCTACTGTAGCCCGCTAGGCTCCTCTGTCCATGGGATTCTCTAGGCAAGACTAGTGGAGCCGGTTGCCATGCTATCCTGCAGGGGATCTTCCCAACCCAGGACTCAAGCCCGTCTCTTATGTCTGCCTGCGTTGACAGGCAGGTTCTTTACCACTACACCCCCAGTTCCCTTCACCCTGTCAGGTTACAGCGGAGGAACCACCTTTGGCTAAAAACAAATGCTTGGATTGCTCTGCTGTAGTCTGCCTCAGGCATTCATGGGAACTGCTAGAGGTCAAAGAGGGACAGGTCATGGGATCCATTTGAAATGAAGCAAGTGTGTTTGCTGTGGAATGAAGTCCTTGCGGCTGTGATGCTAACTCAATGGGGACTGAAATCCTAATGTCCGGGGCAGACACCCCTGCTTTAGGTCTTGACCCTGCTGTATCCATAAATATTTCTGAGATCAGAATCAGGCTCTGTCCATGAATTAGCTTATGCTGCTGCTCAGTCGCTTCAGTCGTGTCCGACTCTGTGCGACCCCATAGACGCCAGCCCACCAGGCTCCGCCGTCCCTGGGATTCTCCAGGCAAGAACACTGGAGTGGGTTGCCATTTCCTTCTCCAATAATTAGCCTATAGAGAGTTACTAAGCCTTCAGAATATAAAAGCATCAATGACCAAAACACACACTTTCTCTCAATGTGAGAATGAAAATGAGGACCTTCAGGTTTAGTCTTCAAAACAGCTCAATGCTCATTCACTCTGTTGTGACCCTCACGTGTTCTTTCTTTTGAAATGTTCTCACCAGATGCAGGGCAGGGACGGAGCATCAAAGGGAGACCTCGGCAGCACGAGGGGACCAAGGACAAGCTTGAAGGAGTATTGATCAAAAGGCTGAGCATTCATCCTGGGACTCAGATTCTAAAAAAGGGCTTCTTGGTATCTAAATTACCAATTTTAGATAAATTCTTAAAAAAAAATTTCATCCATATAAAATCATTTTTCTTAAAATCAATGATAAGAAGCTTATTGTTTATAGACGAATGTTCCCTCTCTGAACTGTATAGTAAGCACCACTTCAGGACTTTCTTCCTTTCTGTTGCTTGAATCACAAAGTCTCCTGTGGCAGAGGCTGGGTGATCTTTCACTAAATCATTTCCATTTTCCTCCCAAGCATGCAGTTCTTTTACCAGGAGACTTAATGCGTTAAGGCATGGAGCACTCCATAGCATTCTGTCTCTTTCCTTTCAAAATTAATATTTTCTTCACTGCAGAATCATTGCTTCTAAAAAATGTGCTTTTATTTTTTAAGTTGGTTTTAAAGCAAAAAAAAAAAATTCTGATGTGGTCATCAAATTTGGTAATTAATTGAGTGAAGAGATTGTGATTACCAATGGCCAAGCATATGCTTCTTATTATAAGTTTAGCTGAAAATGGCTTTTTCTTTCCTTTTCTTTTCCTGATTTAACAGAATATTTTTCCATGAGCCTACTTTAATGGGCTCCTACTGATGCTCTAAGTGTTTGCTTGTATATTATTGGAGAGCAATGGGTTTATAAGCTTAATGAGGTTGATGATTATAGAAATTCAAACCAGAATCATTTTGGTAACATATGCAATTCTTTTTTAACTTCAATGTATTTGTCAGTATCTAATGCGTCAATATCATTTGACTTTTAGCCTTTCACACAGGCAAAGAAAATAACTACATTTTTAGGTTCCCAACAGTGAAGTTTCAAGGAAGCATTATGATGTGCTTAAAATTGACTTTATAATTTAATTTATTGTTTGAGTGGATAATGTAATGCATACTATAGCCAAACAACATAAAGAATCACCTAGTGAAAAATTGAGTTCTTTTCTCTCCCTTGCCTTCTAGAAACTCAGTTTCTCTGAAAACTACCACTATTACCCATTTCTTCTATATCTTTTCAAAAGTATTCTATGTATATTTAAATAAACATTTATATATTTATTTTCCATAAAAATGTGATATTATACTTAAATACTGTTTTGGAACCTTTCTTTTTAAACTTAACCATATCATCTAGAAGTTCTTTCCATACCAATACATATACAACTTTTCCACTTTCCGTACAGTATTCCATTCTAGGGGTGTGCCACGTTAGCTAACCAGTTCCTATTAATGGACATTTACATGGTTTCCAATACATTGCTATTATAATATTACAATGGGTATATTCACCCAATAATGTCACTTTGCATGTATGAGAGTGCCCATCTGATAACTAAATACCAATGGGCGGGAGATAGGAGGATTTTCATTCTGAGACATACACGTACACATGCTTATATAACCATGTCTTTAAAATGACCAGTGTTGGACTCTCCCACTTTGGAGGAAACCAAACAATTATCGTGAGGAAAGAGCCAGCCATTTGCTTTGCCTTTCTGGGCCTAGCTGTAGGGTTAAGTAGATACAAAAGCCTAGACTTAAGGATGGTCAATGAATTTGCAAGATGCAGAGATGTCAGGAGCTTGGAGTAAGGGAGGTAAGAGAGGAGTGAAAGAAGTGGACTAATGACATTTATTATTATTTTTTTTTTTTTACTTTATTTTACTTTACAATACTGTATTGGTTTTGCCATACCTCAACATGAATCTGCCACGGGTGTACATGGTATGGGGAGGGAGGTGGGAGGAGGGTTCAGGATTGGGGACTAATGACATTTAGAATTAAGGTCACCTGGCTGAAGATACTAGGAAATACACAGGTTAGGGAAGGGCAGTTCAGTTCAGTCGCTCAGTCGTGTCCGACTCTTTGCGACCCCATGAATCGCAGCACGCCAGGCCTCCCTGTCCATCACCATCTCCCGGAGTTCACTCAGACTCACATCCATTGAGTCAGTGATGCCATCCAGCCATCTCATCCTCGGTCGTCCCCTTCTCCTCCTGCCCCCAATCCCTCCCAGCATCAGAGTCTTTTCCAATGAGTCAACTCTTCGCATGAGGTGGCCAAAGTACTGGAGTTTCAATGTCATCTGCATATCTGAGGTTATTGATATTTCTCCCGGCAATCTTGATTCCAGCTTGTGTTTCTTCCAGTCCAGCGTTTCTCATGATGTACTCTGCATAGAAGTTAAATAAGCAGGGTGACAATATACAGCCTTGACGCACTCCTTTTCCTATTTGGAACCAGTCTGTTGTTCCATGTCCAGTCCTAACTGTTGCTTCCTGACCTGCATACAGATTTCTCAAGAGGCAGGTTAGGTGGTCTGGTATTCCCATCTCTTTCAGAATTTTCCACAGTTTATTGTGATCCACACAGTCAAAGGCTTTGGCATAGTCGATAAAGCAGAAGTAGATGTTTTTCTGGAACTCTCTTGCTTTTTCCATGGGAAAGGGCAGCTACCTGAAAATGATCATTGTGTAATTGTGGTGAAGGGGGAAAGATAGAGATGGAGACAGACATAGAATGAACATGGAGCCTGGAGTTAGAAGACCTAGCTTTGAATTCTGGCTCCACTAGAACGAGTGATCTGCGACCGATTAAGATAGCAAGGCTTACTTCACAAGGGTTTTGTAGGGGAGAAAAAGGAATGCATGTGAAAATGCCTGGAAAATTTTGAACTTAATAACTGTTAGTGGAATCTGAATGAATTTCGTTTTCAACATGTTTAGGCACAAAGCAATACTAACTTCAGAAAATTTCCCCGAACATCAGCCCCATAAGAGCAAGGCTGTGTCCGGCTTGTTCACTGCTAATGTCCCCTCTGCCCAGAATTGTGGCTGATTCCTAGTGGGTATCCTATGAATGAAGTTTGGGCCATCTCTACTCCACTGAGGAGGGAAATGAAAGGGCATAGAGAGAATCTGGTTAAGGTTAGAGATAGAGTTTTAAGAATTATGCCCTTATAATTATTAGTCCTAATCATTCTTTATAAGGAAAACCTAACAATGTAGGCATTCTATGAAAATTTACTGATTGCATAATTTAATGAAGAAACGAATGAACTTTTCAGAGTGCTTTCAGAAAATATTTCATGAAGTCGCTGGGTTCCCCAAACCCTACAGGGAGAAAAATATTATTTTTATTTGCATTATTGGATTGTCCAAAAAGGTCATTCAGGTTTTTTTTGTAACATCCTACAGAAAAACCCAAACTTTGGGGCCAACTCAATATTTATATTACAATGACTTGAACTGTTGAGAAGTTATTCCATATTTTACTTTTTTTGTATTTTTAACTGTTTTTTGACCTATGTTTTGCTTGGGATAAATTAACACATATACTGTTGGCCACATATTTCTAAAGCCTGTTTTACATAGTCATGTAGTTTATGTTGCCATACGGAAATACACAGATAAGGAGAAAATTTCTCAAATTGTCTCACTGACCAGGTTTTTTAAATTAAATAAGGAAATTGAAGTAGATGACCTTGAATGCCCTCTTTGGGCCTAAAATTGTATAATTCTGTGAATAAAAGTACGAGGGAAAGCAGAGGTTAAGAAAAAAAAACCCGGGATCCCTGTGGGACAGAAGCCACGTTACACTTGGAGTATGATAATAAACACCTCGCTTTTATAGAGTGTTGACTGAAGGCCAGGCCTTACATACCTTGTTTCACTTAATCCTTACAATCCCTATAAAAGGGGTGTTGGAAATTCTGCCTGGTGTCCAGCAGCTGGAAAGGAGATCTTTCTCAGACTACGATTCAAAGCAGCAAAGTTGCCAATAATAACAAGCTTTATAAAAGTAATTGCTGCTTCAGTTCAAAGAACCGAACCGTTCCCCTCCTCCCCAACCCCCACCCCACAAAAGGGCCATTAAATCCAGAGGTGGTCCCTCCAGCTATAAGACACACAGAGACAGTGTCACCTTGAAGGGCAGGGTTCTGTGTGGTAATGCTTTTTTACTTTCCCTAGAATCAGTTCTTCTTTCTTGAATGCATGATACTCTTTCTCCCTTCTAGTTTCTGCTTCTGTTGTGAACTTGCCTAAGCCAATCTTGTAGCACAGAGTTCTTAGGCTCTTTTTGTTCATATCGGGTGTATATCAACAGTCAGAGGTAGCTGGGAACTGCAGATCTCGGTGCTCACGTCTTGCTACAGGTAATAAAAGCAAGACTCAGACAAACTCTTCTCTCACACAAACATTTACTCACAAGCAAGCATCACTCCCTTCGATTCTTGCCCTTCTGGCTACTCCCATTACTCCCTGTTTAAATGGCACATTTGGGGCAGATGCCGTTGTATCTTACAGGGATGCTTCAGTTAGCCTGGTCGCCGTTAGGCAACCAGAATCCTCCAAGCCAGTGGTAGACTTGGGACAATTTTAGAATTCAACCTTAGGAACCATTTTATTGTGTGAAGAGATTATATTCTTAAACCCTGTCCGTTCAAAGGCAGGCAGTGTGTCTATATTATTCTAGACTAGCAGCTGGCAAACTTGGTGCAAAGTTCAAATCTACTCTGTGCCTCTTTTAGTAAATAAAGTTTTATTGGACCACAGCCATGTCATCTGATTTATATGTTGTCTAAGACTGATTTTGTGCTACCAAGGCAGAACTGAGTGATTGTGACAGATTATTCACCTGCAAAGCCAAAAAAAAATTTGTCATCTGACCCTTCCTGGAAAAAAAATAAAGTTTTCTGATCCCAGCACTGGCCAATTCACATATACTGAAGTGAAAATGTTAGTTTAGTTATTCAGTCATGTCTAACTCTTTGCTACCCCATGGCTTGTAGCCCACCAGGCTTCTCTGTCTATGGAATTTTCCAGGCAAGAATACTGGAGTGGGGAGCCATTCCCTTCTCTAGGGGATCTTCCTGAACCAGGGATTGAGTCTCCTGCATTGGCAGGCTGGTTCTTTACCACTAGCACCACCTGGAAAGCCCCAGGTATATTAAGCAGGACTATATTCAGCAATAAAAATCCATTGCTATTAATAATATCCCTTTTGCTAATTAGCAAAACCTCTGGTGCGAATCAGAGATAAATGTAGCTGAAGTGTTTACAGCAGCTACCTCTGCAGGGTGGCCTGCCTATTAAATATTAAATGACACCCCCATGATATGCATGTTCTATTAGGGCAATAGTAGACTCAGAGTATTTATTAAAATTAACACACATTTATAGAACATTGTCAACTTTTACATTTTGAAAGTAAGTTGCAAGTCATCTTAGATTTTCTTTTACTGCATCTCAAAGCTTATATTCGTTAATGATTATGATTAAATTTGGACTTCCCCAATGGCTGAGTGGTAAAGAATCTACCTGCAATGCAGGAGATGCAGGAGAGGTGAGTTCGATCCCTGGGTTGGGAAGATCCCCTAGAGGAGGGCATGGCAACCCACTCCAGTATTCTTGCCTGGAGAATCCCATGGACAGAGGAGCCTGGCGGGCTACAGTCCATAGGGTCTCAAAGAGTCAGACATGACTGAAGCGATTGAGCATGCATGATTAAATTTTAGATACTTCCCTGGTGGCTCAGACAGTAAAGCGTCTGGCTACAATGTGGGAGACCTGGGTTCAATCCCTGGGTCGGGAAGATTCCCTGGAGAAGGGAATGGCTACCCATTCCAGTATTCTGGCCTGGAGAATTCCATGGACTGTATAGTGCATGGGGTCGCAAACAGACAAAACTGAGCGACTTTCACTTTCAAAGATAATTTACTTTTCACCTAATATTAACTTTAGGTCTATGTAGTCAATCATTCAGGATGGGTTAGCTTATCCTGTAGCAACACACAACTGCAAAATCTTAGTGGTTTAAAACAACCAAGGTCTACTTTTTATCCAGAGAATATATGCCTTGAGAGAGTTAACTTCATTCTGGAACCCAGGATTATAGAAAAGTAGCTCCGTGGAACAAGACTGAGCATTATGATAGAGAGAATAAGAGCTTTGGAATATTTGAACCAGCAATTAAGTGCTTCAACCAAGAGTAACATTTGCTAACAACTCATTGGCCAGCGCTGGTCACATGTCCCACTCAATCATAAAAGCCCAGGAAGAATAATCTTATCAACTACCCAAAAGGCAGCTAAAAATATTTATAAAATAGTACTAATGATTTCATGTCATTAAGATCAACAGGGCAAAATCTGACCTAGAGTATGTTCAAAATCATGTACACCAAATGATTCTATTAAGGCTGACTTTGAAAAAACAGATTACGATAGCCAGAGCATGGAAACGACCTAAATATTCAATAACAGATGAATGGATAAAGAAGTGGTACATACATACAATGGAATATTACTCAGTCATATGAAAAAATTGGGTCATTTGTAGAGATATGAATGGATTTAGAGTCTGTCAGACAGGGTAAAGTAAGTCAGAAAGAAAAAAAAAACAAATATTGTATAGTAATGTATGTATGTGGAATCTGGAAAAAATTATACAGATGAACCTATTTCTAGGGCAGGAATAGATATGCAGAGATAGAGAATGGACATGTGTACATAGGGTGGTAAGGAAGGGTGGGATGAATTGGGAGATTAGAATTGATATATATATGCTACCACATAACATAAATGGGCTTCCTTGGTGGCTGAGCAGGTAAAAAATCAGCCTGCAATGCAGGAGATTCTGGAGACATGGATTGGATCCCTGGGTCGGAAAGATCCCCTGGAAGAGGGCATAGCAACCACTCCAGTATTCTTGCCTAGAGAACCCCATGGACAGAAGAGCCTGGCCGGTTACCCGTCCATAAGGTCACAAAGAGTAGGACATGACTGAAACAAGTGAGCGCACATGCATATAAAATAGCTAGCTAGTGGGAAGCTGCTGTATAGTGCAAGGAACTCAGCTCGGTGGGTGACAACCTAGAGGGGTGGGATGGGGTTAAGAGTGGGAGGGAAGTCAAGAGGGAGGGGATATGCGTGTATATATATATAGCTGATTCACTTCCTGGTACAGCAGAAACTAACACAACATTGTAAAGCAATTATACGCCAATAAAAACATAAAAATAATTTGCAGACACTCACGGTAGTGAGAGAATCTGCTCAAAGTTTCTCTGCTCTTCGAAAGTGAATATGGGGATATCCTGGAAAGTGTGAAAAATATTTATGCCTGGGGCCCATTCCAGAGATTCCGATTTAATTAGTTTGAAGTGCAGCTTGGGCATCAGGATCTTTAAAAACTCCCTGAAGTGATACTAAGATTTGCCTAGAGTAGAAAGCCACTGATCTGATTTACAGGTCAGGGCTTTATGGTCCTCTTCAACTCCAGAGTTATCTGTGCATCTGTGTGGTCTTAAGTCAATTAACCACTCTAGGTCTCTGTTTTATTATCTGTGAAATTAGGGGTGGAATACAATGACTTCTACAGATCCTTCCAGTCTTAAAAATCTCTCCGAGACCACTGACTTCTATTTAGAAGGCGTTTCAGAGCTCAAATTAATGTGTAAGTGCAGCCAAATCACTCTAAGTTCATCTGGTTAAGCTCCTCTGTCTTCGATAATGGAAACAGGGCAATAATTGGCAGGAGTCTTTAGGAGGTAAGGAGCTGTGTTTCTTTTCCCACCAAACCAGAAAGCTTGGCCAGACTTGGGGCTAAAGTCATGCTATAAGAAAAAACATGAAGTTAAGTTCACCTCTTGGTTCTGTGTGGACTGAGGGTGAACTTCCTGCTCCAAGATGAAAAAATTGTATGACCTAAGGCTATTCAGGTAAAAATAAAATTTAAAAAGCCACTTCCCTCAATTCTTCTTGCTGAAAATTAAAAAGTGAAAGGTTTCACCATTTCTTCACCGTGTAATCCTATCTCAGGGCTGTCAGTGTCTTAATGGCGTATTGATTGGCCCACACGCCTGCTATCTTTAAAGAAGCATTATTACTCTGTTGGGCCCAACATAAAAAACTACTTTTAAAGACCTTTTAAAGGTTTCTTTTCTTTTTTTTTTCAAAAGCTTCTTGGGGGCGTATTGAGCTTCTGTGGCAGCTGGAATTAACTCTACAATGCTCTTTCTCTATTTCTGACACAGTGAATCAGCTGAAGATGGCAGGTTATCAATGACTCGTAGGATGGAGATGATAAGAAGGCTCCGGAGATAAATTAGTGTGGTAATTAGTTATGTGGATACCTGTATTTTTAGGCTCTTTCTAAGCGCTACTGTTGCACTGGAAACTCACGATGATAATTATCAATCGCCATCTTAAATATGTGACATTGACTAGTATTACAGGGGAGAACGTGAAGAGAGGAGAAGATGGATTGTAAAAATTAAAACTGTTAGATGTTAATCTGTTTTTCAATTATCAAAATGCCTGACAAGCTGAAAAAAGACAGAATCTTCATTTAGAGTTCTGCTATATTTATTCTATGTCTGCATCTCTCTTCTTCAGTTCTTAGAAAAAAAGCATCAGAATAATTTTTATTGAATGCTTAGAAAAATATGATAATAAACCAAAATGTTGTCATTGTGGGTGATGGTATTGTGAATAGGTCTTTTCTTCTTCCTTTGGGAATCTCTAAGTTACACCACTTTTCTCCATTAACCAAAAAAATAAAATAAAATAAAATTTAACCTCACTCCTTCAACGTGTTTTTGGGAAAATTACTTAACCATTCTGACTTCATTCTGCAACTCAAAATGAAGATAATAATACTATCTGTCTCAAAGAGCTGATGTAAATATTAGGTTTAATCACCTGAAATAGCTGATACTTGGTCATCTTTTGACCTGTGAATATGACAATTTGAAGTGGTTCAGCATAGTATTAAATATTCAGCATTGTGCCTGACAAATACCAAGCACTCAGTGAAAGAATGTTAAGGAAATACAGAGAACAAATTTTAAAATAGAAAGGACATGATATGCAGTTTGAAAAATTAGGTTTATGGAGGTATCATCTGCACGTAGCTTACAGTTCTAGAAAAGATGACAAACACATATAGTTGAATAACCACAGTCAGGATACAGAACAATTTCATCATCCTCTCAAAACGCATTGCATCTCTTGCAGCCAGCCCCTCCCCTTTCCATAGTCTCTGGTAAGTGCCAATATTTTTCTATCCTGATAGTTCTGCCTTTAAGATGAATTTCCCCCTTCGTTTGGGCTTCCCTTGTGGCTCAGCTGGTAAAGAATCCGCCTGCAATGCAGGAAACCTGGGTTCGATCCCTGGGTTGGGAAGATTCCCTGGAGAAGGGAAAGGCTACCCACTCCAGTGTTCTGGCCTAGAGAATTCCATGTAAAGTCCATGGGGTCACAAAGAGTCAGACATGACTGCGCGACTTTCACTTTCACCTCCCTTTCCCCCTTAGTTTAATTAGCTAAATGTATTCATTTGCCTCCTTCTTACCTGGACACACACTTTCAGAGGCAGAAGGGAAGTCCCCTCCCTTTGGCTAGCCGCTAACTTCCACAGGGGTTCAAGGTGTGGAGGGGGCAGGGACAGGCATTTGCTGAGGCTCGACTTCCAGTAGAGAGGTTCATTCTCTCATGAGAGGAGGCGAGAATGTACACAGGCAACCAATTCTGACTAGTTTTCCTGGGATCCCAATGTGGTTATGGACTCCGACTTTTCTGTTGATTATAACAGTTACACATGCTTGCAGGAGGTCTCAGGCTCTAAGGTCAATTTAAATTATTCCATATCTCCAGAAAGTGTTTAGCAAACAGCCCTCCTCAGTCCGGTTCTCCTTTTAGAAGAGTGCGCATCCTGTGGGTGTAGGCAAAGCCCTCCCTTCTTAGATACTGGGTTACTTTTATGAGAGTCAGGGTTGTGGTCGTGCCCTTTGAGGTATTTTTTCCTTGCCTTCTAAGCATCTCTTCATCATGAGATCACTGAGAATAATGGCCTTATTTCACATTTCTGCAAGTCCCTTTAACATCCAGTTTAACAGAAGGCGGGGCTTCCCTGGTAGCTCATCTGGTGCAGAATCCGCCTGCAATGCAGGAGACCCAGTTTGATTCCTGGGTCAGGAAGATCCACTGGAGAAGGGATAGACTACTCATTCCAGTATTCTTGGGTTTCCCTGGTGGCTCAGCTGGTAAAGAGTCTGCCTGTAATGTGAGAGACCTGGGTTCAATCCCTGGGTTGGGAAGATCCCCTGGAGTAAGGCATGGCAACCCACTCCAGTATTCTGGGCTGGAGAATTCCATGTACAGTTCATGGAGTTACAAAGAGTCGGACACGGCTGAGTGACTTTCACTTTCACTTAATAGAAGATGGTATGCTCACACCTGCTTCACTTCTGCAGTTAGTCACAGGATGTGTGACATGCAGCCTCTGAAAACCCCATCGAATTCTTGGGACAGGAGGCAAGTCAAAAAAAGCAAATGGCATCTTAATATTATAGGAATAGTTCTAACCTTACAAACCCCACCAGAAGGTCTCAGATACCCTTCTCAAGGGTCCCCAGCACTATCTTTAAAAACCACTGCAATAGACCACTCTTAAGAATCCTAGAAAACTCTGGAAGCTATTACATTAATTCCGGAGTTGGCTTTACTTAAAAACTAATTTAGTCTCTTTATTTATTTTTGGCTGTGCTGGGTCTGCCGCTGTGCGGGCTGCTCTCTAGTTGCAGCGAGCAGGGGCGGCTCTCTAGTTGCGGTGCGCTGGCTTCTCATTGCTTTGGTTTCTCTTGTTGCAGAACACAGGCTCTAGGGTGCCTGGCCTTCAGAGGCTGCAGCGTGTGGGCTCCGTAGTTGCGGTTCCTGGGCTCTAAACCACAGGCCCAATAGTCGTGGTGCACGGGCTTAGTTGCTCTGAAACATGTGGGATCTTCCCAGACCGGGGATCAAACCTGTCTCCTGCACTGGCAAGTAGATTCTTTACCACTGAGCCATCAGGGAATCCCCAGGTTTTAAAAAATATATATTTATTTCTCTCTTTGTTTGGCTGCGTCAGGTCTTAGTTGAGGCACGCGGGATCTTTTTGCTGTGGTGCACGGTCTCTCTAGTTGTGGCATGTGGGCTCCAGAGGACTCAGGCTCAGTAGTTGAGGAGCACAAGCTTAATTGCCTGGCAGCATGTGGGATCTTAGTACCCCAGCCAGGGACTGAACCCATGTCCTCTGCCTTGCAGGGTGGATTTTTAACCACTGGACCATCAGAGATGTCCCTGGAATTGGGCTTCTGATATTTTGTACAATTTCTAATTTCTAAAATTCTGTGAGGATATTCTTTCTGAACCTAGGTTTTGTTTTTATTTCAGTTGCAGTTTCCTTCCTCATCTTCATCTTCTGATGGTGTCTTTCTGATCATAGTCTCAACACAGAGGAGAATCTCTCCAGAAAATCACCAGCTAAAGAGGTAGTATTCTCTCTAGAAAGAACATTTGGTGAAGGATGTCAAGTGGATAAACACATTTTATTGAATTCCTTAAAGATTTTAAGAAATTACTTTGAAATAGATCACCCTAGCCTCGTGTATTAAATGACTTAGAGTATGATTTTTTTTTTTGCTATATGCATTTAGTATACTTATCTTAGTATTTTTTATTGAAACATGGTTTCACAATTCTTTAAATATAAAATGTAAACTAAAATAATTTGATTTGCTTAAATATCATATGTCCATTTTTTGTCCCTAATTTTTAATACTCTTATGCCTGGGTTTCTAAGTTTATACCAGGACTTCTCAGAAGAGCTTTAGAGTAGGCCTCTGAGTTCTTTGATGTGAACTCTCCTTTGAGCTTGGAAGTATTTCCTTAGTGTATTTGCTTCTCCATTGGATCTGTACCAGCTTGACTCCTCCCAAGTGTGTATTGAAGGAGTTGTGCTAACTGGCAAATCTGTTGTTCATCATTATGTCAGGGCTAGGAAAGTGGGACCCTGTGAATTCAAGCCTTCAGTCACTCTTTTTCTGCAAGATTCCCCTGAAGGCTTAATACTGTCAATTCAGAGAATCATAGAATATTAGAATGAGGAGAGATCTTCAAGGTCATCTAGACCCATGTCACTCAAGAACTAAAGCACAAGTACCTCCTGGGAACTTGCTAGAAATAAAGAATCTCAGGAGCCACTCAGACTTACTGAATTAGAATCTTCATTAGAACAACAAGATTGCAAGAGATGAAGTGTCCATGTTAGTGTCTGAGAAGTGCTGCTCCAGACCAGCCCCTTATCCAGTGGAGAAATTGTGTCTGCAGCATCTTCCATGTGGTGGTCGCCTAGGGCTCAGAAGTCTTCACCTTCAGGCTTTGGGATACAGATCAGTGATTCTAGATCAAGATTCCTAACTTTGATTGCGTATTAAAATCACCTGGTTAGTTTTTAAAAATTCCAATGTTGAGGTCTCACCTTGGACTAATAAAATCTGAACCTCTGGCATTTGTTTTATGAAGTTTCCCCACAACAGCCTAACATGTAACCAAGAATTGGACCCCTGATCAAGAGCTATCCATTTGCAACTTAGGCCATTTACTTCATTCTTGCTTTGATTTTCTGTGAAAATGCAAATATTCCCTAATTTCCCTGGAAATAAGGTTTTTTTTTTTTTTAATCATCCTAACTAATTGATGGCAAACTCTTTAGTAGCATGACAATTCACACAGCGTTGTTCTGGCATGGAGGAACCAGCAGTTAGGAAACCTCACGCCTTATTCTTGGTCATGACCAGTTCTTGGTCAGCTAACCTGCCTTGGGCAGGAAGGGGCTGGGCCAAGAAGAGAACAGGAAGTCCTTGGCCAGCCCACTTCAGGTTTCTGGTCTGTCTTCTTGCTTCTGCATTCACGGTCCCTGGGGTGAGGAAGGTGTAAGGAGGCAAGAACATCTATAACTGCCAAGCTATTGGGCCCCCACAGCTGAGTATGGGGTCCCCAGTCTAGTCCTTGGTCTAATAGGTCTAAGGCAAATTTTGCTAATGTCATAATCTTGTTGGCCTCAGAAGCAGTTGGTTGTTTTTCTCCACTCAATAATCCTCTTGAGTCATAAGCACTTTTGTGACATGACTATTGAGGAAACTGAAACCTGCTTTTATTACTTTTTTGCAAGATTTGTGGGAGAATGATTTTGTTGACATTTATTAGCTTTTAAACTATCCAGTTTTATTTTGATAGTACTACATTAGACTAGTTGTTGCTTGAAAGTGTGTAAATCATGTTAACAGTAATTCTGAACAGACTAAATTCATGATCAAGTCAAAATTTTGAGGACTTGGGAGAGAGCATTATTTTCAAAGGAAATTCAAGTTATCACCCATAGTCATTTTAATTTACTATTAATAGAAATGTAACAGAAAATGAACTCTTAATAATAAATAAATTTAGAAATTCTAATATCCTACAGTCCAGTAAGTTTCATTCACATATTAAAATAAAATTCAGAAAACGTATAGCTTACAAACTTTCCTTTATACATGTCTGAGGATGAAATGCCATCACATCTCCTTCCTCCCATCCCTGCTTGCTCAGTTGCTCAGTTGCCTAACTATTTGCAGCCTATGGGCTGTAGCCCACCAGGCTCCTCCTCCATGGTATTTCCCAGGCAAGAATACTGGAGTGGGTCGCCATGCCCTCCTCCAGAGGATCTTCCCAACCCAGGTATCGAACCTGCATCTCTGCGTCTCCTGCAGTGGCAGGCAGATTCTTTACCTCTGAGCCACCTGGAAGCCCCATCCCTGCTTACATAGCCTTCAAATCTGTATATACATATACACATGTTGTTTAATCGTGAATGTGACACATTAGCTTTATAGACGTGTGAAGGGTTTAAAGTTTTGATTCCTAGCTCTTTAAACATCCCAATAAGTTGTCTTAGAGATAACATTAAAGTTTACTTTGTAGACTAAGCAAGTATTATAGGAAGAGAAGATTGTGTCTTGGGTGCCTGAAAAGTATAGAGAATTTTAGAGCAATTCTGTTCTCCGTTAAGGAAAACGTGGTTTGGTTTCCATAGAAAACGTGAGAGAGGAAGATAGAGAACATTTTAAGAAGGATATTTTTTCTAATTATAACTCTCTTCTTCTACTACTACAACATTTTATTTAAAAAATTTTTAAATAAAATCTGAATTTTGGTACATGTAGTCTACTTTTTTCACTAACTTACATGCTGCTGCTGCTAAGTCGCTTCAGTCGAGTCCGACTCTGTGCGACCCCATAGATGGCAGCCCACCAGGCTCCTCCGTCCCTGGGATTCTTCAGGCAAGAATACTGGAGTGGGCTGCCATTTCCTTCTCCCACTAACTTACATTTTCATTTCAATAATGCTTTATTTTTATATTTGAATATATATGAATTGAAGTTAACACTTTGTCTATTCTACTTTCAATTAAAACATTTGGGAAAATCTCCCTGTAGTGACTTTTATAAATATTTTTTTAAATGTGAAAAAATCCTAGTTGTGGCCCAAAGGGATCTTTTACATATGTTCAGATTTCTTAAAGAAGGGCACACCTGTAAACAGTCATCTATCTGAACAGGTCATTTTCTTATTTACTTGACTGGTGGGGTTTCCCTGGTGGCTTAGATGGTAAAGAATTTGCCTGCAATGTGGGAGACTTGGGTTTGATCCTTGGGTCGGGAAGCTTCCCTGGACGGGGCATGGCAACTCACTCCAGTATTCTTGCCTGGACAATCCCCATGGACAGAAGAGCCTGGAGGGCTGCAGTCTATGGAGTCACAAAGAGTCAGACGTGACTGAGCAAGTAAGCACACACGTGTACTTTACTGGTCATTGGGCTTCGCAGGCGGTGCTAGTGGAAAAGAAATCTGACAATGCAGGAGACACAAGAGACACAGTTTCCATCCCTACGTCAGGAAGATCCCCTGGAGTAGGAAATGGCACCCCACTCCAGTATTCTAGGCTGGGAAACATGCTAAACTGTTAAAATGTGAAATTATGCTATTAAACTTATGAACTAATTCAGTATATTTGAGAATATACGTGACAATGTTCTTGATCTCAGTATCTTCCACTTCTGTTCCTTTCTTCTCTCCTAATTTGTTTCCTTGACTTCTGGGTTTCTTCTTTGTCCTAATTTCCTTACATAGAGCTCTCTACTTTTGAGAAGGGCCCAGGTGTACACCTGCATGGGTGAGGATATATGGGGACACTTTCTTACATTTTCAAATTAAAGTCACTATGTTGCTACTGTCTGCTTTTCACGCTGGTGAACGTGAACGGCTTGAATTGTGTGCTGTTATCATTGTTATTTCAACTCAACCCATGATTATCATAGAGTCTGGGACCAAAGCGCAATTAAAGCCATCCTTCTCCTTTCACCACATAAATTCCTTGAGGACTGCCTTCTTCCTGCTTCAACATCTGACATTCTTCATCTGCTTCTTGGGTCTTTTCCCCTATCATCTGGACTCAGCAACCACTTTGGTCTAATCTTCAGCTCAGACACCAGGGCCATGGTAGCATTTACCAGGATAAGCGGTTGGGATCTGGACATAATCGAGGAGGAAGTGCCTGAGGCCACATTGCCCAAACATGGATGCAACAATGTTCAAGCTGGGAAAGATCTTGTGCTCCTTCCAGTTCATCCCAGGAAACTGCTGCCAGGGAGGCAATGTGACTCATCCAGGGACATATAATAAGTAATAAACAAAGAAGAAAACAGGGAACATGGAAAGCACGCATACTGGATTAATTAAGAGTCACTAAAGCTGAAGGAAAATATGAAAGGGGCTCAACGTTCCCAGGAACAGAGAGGGCTAATTGGTGTGCTGCCAGTGGTTAAGTGTATCCTGTGTGTATCTTTATTCATCTTGATGGCCTAGCCATTATTCCTTCCCTAGAGAATCTCTATCTTGTATATCATTATCTTTTTTGGAGCTGTCTTTCATTGTCCCAAAATACAAACCTTGACTTTTCCCTTATTTCCAATTTACATTGAAATTGTTCAGATCAAAGCTTTATCTCTGGCCTCGAGCCTTATTTGCCATCCTAGCAATAATCCATTAGTGGTTCTGGAATTTAACTCTGGAGAGGACTTAGCCTGTCTCTGTGATAAACATGAGTGATGCAATGAAAGAAAGCCAACATTTAATGAATGCCAAGGGTATGGTATGTACAGTGCCCTGGGTTATCCCATCTGATGGTCACAGCCTTTGAAGTAGGCTGTACATCCCGTTGGCTTCCCAGGTGGCACTAGTAGTAAAGAATCTGTTGCCAGTGCAGGAGACATAGGAGATGTGGGCTTCATCCCTGGGTTGGGAAGATCCCGTGGAGGAGGAAATGGTGACCCCCTCCAGTATTCTTGCCTAGAGAATTCCACGGACAGAGGAGTCTGGTGGGTTACAGTCCATGCGGTCACAAAGAGTTGGATGCGACTAGCCTTGCTTCTTGCCTACATTCTATTACACAGGGGAGAAAAGCAAGGATAATTTCTCCCTCATCTTTTACCACTGATCTTTCTTTATATTGACAAATAACTTAAACATGGATCTAAGCCATTCGGTCTTGTTTTTTTAGAATTTCCTTTGAAACTATCCCATTCCTCCTTCCTTGAAGCAGCGCTGCCATCTTGACAGGCCACACAATTTCTTCTCTGACTTGAGTCTTTTCCTCTCGCACCTCTCCTCCCCAGGGGCTGGGAACAAGCCAAGTCTCCCCTTCCTCAGCTGTTTGGCACCGCCTTGACTTGTCCCACCTGGTGACATCAGACTGTATCTTCAAACCTCCAGTCCCCTCCTCCTCACTTCCTCCTTTGAGAAACACCCAAATGCAAATATAATCAAACTCAGATGGAAAAACTGGCATTCTGCTTTTTTCCACAGGTTTTTTTTTTTTTGGCATCAGAAAATCTGCTTTTATTTGCACTGTCATTAAATGACCCCAAAACTGAGCCAGGCTTCCTCTGCTTCCTACACCCACCTCTCTAGAGGAGTCTCCCCTACTGCCTCCCTTTTCCCAACTCCCTATTCCCTCTGTCTGGATAGACTTGAGATGACTTGCTTGGAAACTCTGGATCTGCACCCTAAGCCTTCTCAAAGGCTTTTGTCCTGCTGTGTGTGTGTATATTAAATGTTGCGTTTTGTCTTGTCTTTCTCCCTCCCTCCCTTCCTCCTTCCCTCTTTCTTTCTTTCACAAGAGACCCTGCTTTCCAACTTCATAAAGTTTTTCTGAGAATAAACTTTTTACAAGAGTTCTTGTTGTTTTTAAGTACTGACATCGGTCTATCCTGGAAAAGTAAAGAGGTTCCTCTGTGGATTCTGAAACGGTGAGCCCCAGGACAAGGACAAACGTCTTCTCATCCAATATCCTCATTTGATAGAGGAGAAAAACAAGGTCTAAAGAGGTCGGCTGAATCACTAAAGTCCCATTGACTGTTCCAGACAGGGCTAGAGCCAGAGGGCAGGTCTCCTGACCTCTAGTCCACCGAGATTTTCTTGAGATCATGTCATTTCACAAACAAGCCCTGCATTTTGAAGTTGCATGCTGACTCTTGAAATAGCCGTCCGTTAGTCTGCTGAGCAGTTGCCTGCGGCCACTTCGGGGGTCCGGCATTTTGTTGTGTTGTGTGTGTGTGGTCGCTGGTGACCACACAGCTCTGGAGACCCCAACGTCTTTAGCATGTGTGTGTGGGGGGGTGGGGGTGGGGATTCTCTGCATTTCCAAGAAGATAGTAACTCCTGTTCTCTTTCTTACATTAAATCTGGCAGCACCAGATAGAATCACATGACCCATTAGGTCTGCCCTTTGTGTCCCACTCTCCTCTGAACAGCCTGCCTGTCTCAGACTTCTCTCCTTCCAAGAAAGATGCCTGGAGCCTCTTCGTTTCTCAGTCCCTACCATTCCTCCTCTCCCACCAGATACTCCAAGTAGGCTGCCCTCTGTTCTTTTAAAATGCATTCTTTCTTTTTAACCCAAATAAAGACATTCCTGGGCTACCCCAGGTGGCGCTAGTAATAAAGAACCTGTCTGGGTCAGGATCCTTGGGTTGGGAAGATCCCCTGGAGGAGGGCATGGCAACCCACTCTAGTATCCTTACCTGGAGAATCCCATGGACAGAGGAGCCTGGGGGCTATGGTCCACAGGATTGCAAAGACTTGGACACAACTGAAGCGACTTAGCGCACACGCAAAGACATTACGATGATTACAACATAAGAAGTAAAAACAGCATCCCAGACTCCCCAGTCCCCTTCCCATGCTCAATTAACCCTGGCACTCTGTTCTGCATCTTGTTTTGTCCAGAGATTTGGGAATACCAGATAAGATATCCTGGTGACTCCAGTCCTGTCTCTGGTGAATCCTGTTATGTATACAAGCATGATTTAAACATTTGTGATGCGGAATGCTGTATTTTATAGTATATGTAGTATATATATAGTATACTATACTATATAGTATATAGTATAGTATATAGTATGCTGCTGCTACTGCTGCTAAGTCACCTCAGTCGTGTCCGACTCTGTGTGACCCCATAGACGGCAGCCCACCAGGCTCCCCCATCCCCGGGATTCTCTAGGCAAGAACACTGGAGTGGGTTGCCGTTTCCTTCTCCAATGCAAGAAAGTGAAAAGTGAAAGTGAAGTCGCTCAGTCCTGTCCGACCCTCAGCGACCCCATGGACTGCAGCCTACCAGGCTCCTCCATCCAGGGGATTTTCCAGGCAAGAGTACTGGAGTGGGGTGCCATTGCCTTCTCCGATAGTATATAGTATAGTATATATATTATATATATAGTATATATAAAATATAGCATATTTTATAGTATAGTTTGCCATTTGAAATCCAGGATCTTCCTCTCCTGACATACCAACAGCGTGTTCACTTTCATCTGTTGCTTGCTTTGCTCTGTTTTGTATGCACTGTCTTCTCGCAAGAAAACCCCACTCTTCTTGAGTGTGGAAGATACTGTTGTCTTTTCTTTCCTATAAGTCATTCTTTTCTCAGCACAGAACCTAGCACATAGTGGGATCACACCTCAGTTAATGCTTGCTTCATTTTGAGGATGGGGAGTGTTTACATTTTTTGCTGATCTATTATTATTTGTGTATTTTAAGGAAGAGTGAAAGGGAAGTGTGAACTCTCCTCATTCTTCCTCTTCAAAAATTATGTACACGGACGGATGAAGCACGAGGAGGGATTCTTGGGTTGATGGTCATGTTCTAGTTCTTGGTCTGGATGGTAGTTACACATATATGCTCACTCTGCTATAACTCATCAGTTGGCACACTTCTTGTTTGTGCATTTTTCTGTACATGTTGTATGTCATTTAAAACAGGTAATATGTATTATATGATATATAGTTCTAGTCTGATAAGACACTGTGTTGGTGACAGTTTGTGGAAATAGTCATGCTCCTGCATTGCTTGTGGGAGTATAAATTGTAAAATGTCCTTAGAAGTAAATTTGGCCAAATTATAAAAATGAAAAGGTACTTACCCTCTGGCTGAGCAATGGCTAGCCTAGCAATGTACCCCAAATCTATTATAACATGTGTAAACTTGTTATACATTCAAGGTCATTCACTGCAATGTTGTCTATAATAGTAACACTGGAATCAACAGGAGGAAGAACAGATTGTTGTACGTCATACAATAGAATCTTATTCAGCAGTTAGTAAGAGGGAGGCAGATCTGTATCTGCTAATTTGGAAGGAACTTCAGGTTAAAAGGGCTTCCCTTGTGGTTCAGATGGTAAAGAATCTGCCTGCAATGCAGAAGACCCAGGTTTGATCCCTGGATTGGGAAGATCCCCTGGAGGAGGACATGGCAACCCATTCCAGTATTCTTGCCTGGAGAATTCCATGGACAGAAGAGCCTGGCAGGCTACAGTCCATGGGGTCACAAAGAGTTGAACACAAGTGAGTGATTAACGCTTTCACTTTGGGCTTCCCTGGCGGCTCAGACAGTAAAGAATCAGCCCGCAATGTGGGAGACCCGGCTTTGATCCTTGGGTCGGGAAGATCCCTTGGAGAAGGAAATGGCAACCCACTTCAGTATTCTTGCCTGGGAAATCCCATGGACAGAGGAGCCTGGTGGGCTATAGTCCATGGGGTTGCAAAGAGTTGGACACAACTGAGAGACTAGTACTTCAGGTTAAAAAGTATGTACAAGATGCGTCTGTTTGTGTTAAGTATATATATGTGTGTGTGTGTGTGTGTGTGTGTGTGTGTGTATATATATTTGCTTGTATGTTCATAAAATAACTGTAGAAGGACACACAAGAAAGTCTTAATATTTATTGCTTATGACACAGGAAAGGGTAAAAGCAAACTTACGTTTCACCGTTTACTCCACTTGATGCACATTTCAAATATTATATATACATGCAATCTATTCAAAAAATTAATTAAATCCAAAGCTGCTCCTTTGCTGCTGTCTATTTCTCACTCTCATTCACGGACTTCCTAAACATCCTATAATTGGTAACTTTGCCTTTACTTTCTTCTAACAGCCTCCAAATCCAATCCATGGAGGAAAGATCATACTCTTCTCGCATCATACTGAGGAAAGCAGGCAGGTCACTCTTCTGCTGGTGACCTTATTAATTGAGTTTAGATCTCAAGTGAATTTGCACAGCTTTTTTTTTTTTTTTTTTTAATGAAACATTCAAAGCCTCTTTGCCCTCTTTAGCTCCCCTCCTCCCAGAAGGCAGGAAGAGAGTCAAAGACAAGTGTTCCATTTGTCTTTAATCAGATTTACAAGTGCTGTAAACTGGTTGTTGGACTAGAAGAAGAGAAAACCTTAAGGGATGTAATTTGACAAGTGAAGGGAAGAAGTTGGGTCTAACATGTGCCCTAGATTTGTAACAAGCAGATCTCAAGAAGTAAGGTCTTATCTCCATGGCCTGAGAATCTAGAGCTATTAGAGGCCCTCAAAACTAAAATATAACAATATAACCAAAGATAATCCCAGCAAAGAAGAAACAAAGGGGACTCTGATAGAACCAAGGCAGCTTCCTGATCACCCACGGCCAGCTGCAGAGGATGGAAAGGCCAAGGGTGAGGAGGTGTATAGGTGCTTGTTGAGAATGTCAGCAGGAAGGCTGAAACTCAGCCTTGCAAAATTTGCAATGGACAATGTGTATAGATTTTTGAAAAGAGACATTCAAACCTACTGTATAGTACAGGGAACCCTACTCAATTCTCTGTGGTGATCTAAATGGGAAGGAAATCCAAAAAGAGGGCATATATGCATACATATAGCTAATTCACTTTGCTGTACAGTAGAAACGAACACAACGTTGTAAAGCAACTGTTCTCCAATAAAAACTTTTTTTAAAGAGAAAAGGAACTTTCAGAGAAAAAGAGACTTGGACTAGATGGTGCTGTTTAATTGGATAATAAAGAGAAAGCAAACCCTGGAATATGGCAATGATTTCATCTAGTCCCTTCGTTTTGCCAAGATACGCTACAAATAGAGCCTAATATTAAACACATGGATCTCAGGATTTTTGGTCCACTGCTGTGTCTGCCTGCACCTGTCTTCTTCAAAGTCTGGACTCTGGAACCAGACCACCTGGATTCAACTGAAGCTCTGATTCTCCGAAGTTGAATGATTTGGAGCAGGTCACTTAACTTTTATGGGTTTTCCAGGAGGCTCAATGGTAAAGAATTTACTGCCAATGCAGGAGACACAGGAGATGCAGGTTCAGTCCCTGGGTCAGGAAGACGGCTTGAAGGAGGAAATGACATCCCATTCCAGTATTCATGACTGAAAAATTCCATGGACAGAGGAGCCTGGCAGACTACAGTCCATGGGGTAGCAAGAGTGGGACACGACTAAGCATGAACGCAGTTAACTTTTACATGTTTCAGCTTTCTCATCTGTCAAATGGGGATAATACTAATAACAATACCTAGCTGGTATGGCTGACAGTGGGATTAAACAGTCTTTTAAAGAGGGTCTGGTACATGGTTGCTGCTGCTGCTGCTAAGTCGCTTCAGTCGTGTCCGACTCTGTGCGACCCCATAGATGGCAGCCCACCAGGCTCCACCGTCCCTGGGATTCTCCAGGCAAGAACACTGGAGTGGGCTGCCATTTCCTTCTCCAATGCATGAAAGTGAAAAGTGAAAGTGAAGTCGCTCAGTCGTGTCCCACTCTTTGCGACCCCATGGATGGCAGCCCACCAGGCTCCTCCGTCCATGGGATTTTCCAGGCAAGAGTACTGGAGTGGGGTGCCATTGCCTTCTCCTCTGGTACATGGTAGGTGATATATAAATGCTAGCCATAATATTAATGGTTAATATTACTTCCAATTTTTACATCAGGGAGAATACTTTTTAAGTGGGAAAGAGCAGAACCAACATGGGAGATAACTTCAGGGCAACAGTTATTTGGTTCTGGGTGTCACCTTAGGTGCAACACCTTCTCGGCTGGTGGTAAGGTAGACGGTCTTTATCACAGGTGGAGCTCAAGGCAAAGACGCTGGCGACAGATTCCTGGGTGGAATGGAGGCAGGGCCTAGATGACCTCTAATCTTAAGATTCTGCTACCTTTGAGACTAGCAGCCTTGGGGGGCAGACGCATTGCCTGGCTACCAGACATACATTTAGTATCACCTTCAAAATGAAGGGCGCAGTCTGTACTAATTTTCCCCTCCAGCTCCGTGTAAAAGGACAAACTCTGGTGTCACATCTAAGATTTCCAATGACTCAAGTCGGAGTGGCCTTTGAATTTCTTTACGGACAGTAGTACACTTGAGAACGCCAAAACAAAAGAGACGGCATTCTCGGCTTTGCTAATAGACCAGATTCGGCCCATTACAAACCCTCTAGCCAGGGAACAGATATTTCCCTCCTGAAAGAATAGTAGCAATCTTTGAGGGGAGGAGGCGAAGGGAGATAGTCAACATCGTTCCCTCCGGTTCCCTGAAGCCAGGTTAACAATGAGGGGCCTGGACGCCAGGAGCCTCCCGGGCGCGGCTTGGTGGGGCGGGGCCGGCGCGGAGTCCCCCAGGTCAGCCACCCAGGCTTCCTCTGCGGGGTACTTCCTAGGGCCTTTGATCTTCCCCCAGGAACTGGCGAAGCCTGCGTTTTCCTCCAGGTTTGTTTCCTCTTGGTTTATTTATTGTATCCGCCTTCTCTTCTCTTTGGCTCGAAAATCAGCACGCGGCTGTGCAACAGGACTGGAGTCACAGCGTCTCCTCTCGCCACCTGGAAATCCGGCAACAGGCGCTTTTTCCTGAGTTCTCCGCAGCAAATACGGAGGAGAAAGGGTCTTTTGCGGAAATAGGGAGCCGATCTGGGGACCCTGGTCCCAGGATCAGTGGCCAGGACCCCCTGTTGGCCTCCAGGTCCAACCTGGCTGGCGCGCGCCCCCCTCCCAGCCGTGTCTTCCCCGTCTACCCGGGAGCTCGAGCTCGCTTCCTTACCCCCAAAGCCGGGCTTCATCTAAAGCTTCATCTCCTCCCCTGGAGGGTCTCCAGTTGCCTTCCTCTACCGGGAGGGCACCCCACTTCCCCGCGCCGGGCCCTAATCTCCACCCGGCGCTTCCAACAGACTGACCGGCTTCAGCTCTCCATAAGCGCGCCTTAAATCCCGTTTATCTTCTTAGCGCCTGGGTCCCGGCCGGCCCCGCCCCCTCTTCCTCCTAGCCTCCCGCACTGCAAACCTCAGACCCTCGCCCCTCCCCGCTGCTACGCCCCTTACCCCGAGGGCGGTGGAGCGGCTAGAGCCACCTTTGGAGGTGTTGGCAAAAGTGCCCAGGGAAGGTGGAAGCGACCCAGAGGGGCGCGGCCCGAGAAGAGTTTACTAGGGGAGGGCGGGGAGGCCCCGCAAGAACCAGAATCAGAACCAAGGCAGAGGGTCCTGGGCTCGCAGTCACCTAAATTCTGCCCTGCGTCTCTAGAGGTTGAAGTCGGCCCCTCCTAGCTCGCCAATCTAGGTCATCAGCCGGGAAGGGCTGCGCAGGGGGTCGCTAGAGGGGTGATGGGCGGGCTGTCTGCCCCAGCGGTGGGCGAAGAGTCAGTTGTCTCAGGGCCTGCCCCTCTCACTTCCACTCGATTGTAATTCCATCCCCGGGCGGGTCGGGCCTTTCTCCCTCCCTCCCGCGGCCAGCCAGTCCCTCCCCGTCGGCTTCCTCAGCCGCCCCCCTACCCCCCTCCCATCCCTCCCGCTCCGAAAAGCCCTGCCGCTCGCAGCCGGCTTCACTCCAGCACGCCGACCTCCCGGCTGCAGTTCTGCCTGTTTGGACGCCTCCTGGTCCAGTTCCCTCAGCCCTTCGCCCGCTCACCCAGGTCAGGGGCTCCGCGGAGGCCGCGTCCCCCACGTCTCCCAGGAGACGCCCTTTCCGTGTGCGCCCGGGACTTGGTGAAACTTTGCAGGCGCCCGCGGTGAAATGGATTTAATCCGAGGAGTCCTGCTCCGGCTCTTGCTCCTGGCTTCCAGCCTCGGACCCGGCGCTGCGCCGCTCAGATCAGCGCTCAGAAAACAAGGTAATGCTGTCAGTGCTCCCGGGAGCACCGCGTCCGGAGCGCCCCGGTCCCCGTCCCCAGCGAGGACGCGAAGGTGGCGACGCACCTTCTCTCTCACCCCTGATCCACCGCACTTGACTGGGTTCTTCTCTGCCCAGAGCCTAGAAGAGACGCGAACCTCGCCCTCCCCTTTCCATCCCAGGCGGTTCCAGGGATATTTGTTTGTTGAAAGAAAGGATCTCTTTTCCAGACACAGTAGAGGTGGAGGACTCTGTATTTGACCACAGAGCTGAGAGTTGAGGCAGCGATCACACTGTCTCAATTAGAAGGATTGCAACTGTGCAGGAAAAGTCAAACGGCTCCTCCTGTGTCTCTAAATAGCTTATTGAATTCATACTGTCCAGAGCCCAGCCGTTTCCTGTTGAGTGTCTGAAGATTTGCCTGGTGTGCCCTGTGCCCATCTCCGGTCCTTCCCACGCAGTGTGTCGGGATGTGGCTTCAGATGTTAGGGGCTTCTTCCACTCGGGCTGTTTTCTCAGAAAGGAGCACCCAGTGGGTTAATTTTATGCTATGTTTTGGGCTCCTGTCTTTGCGATATAAACAAAGATATATAGCCTCATGAGCTATTACAGTGAACTGGAGCGAACTTGAAACACAGTAGCTTGCATTTCCTCTAGTTACACAGGTAAAAAATCTTGTTTTTTGTCTACTTTGGTTTGGCCCGTGTGGTGAGATTATGCAAAGCAGAACATTCTAAGCAAGAAAGTTCTTAACATTGTTTCTCTAATGATTTTTATTCCTCTTCGCTGAGGTTATATTTAGAATTCTGAAAAATCTGTTTTTTCTTAGTTTACTTTGTAAGGAGGGTGTTGTCTTATGGGATTAATTATATCTTATGAACAATGGAACAGTATAACTTTATTTGAATGCAGTCTGCAGAACTTTGCAGAAAGTGCAATTTGTCTTCACAAATAATTTTTTCCGAAACCAGGAAAATTTTCCTACATTTTACTGGCAAAGTTGTGTCCTACTCTTTGAGACCCAAGGACTGTAGCCCATCAGGCTCCTCTCTCTCTGTCCATGGGCTTTTTTCAGGCAAAAATACTAGAGTGGGTTGCCATTTTGTTCTCCAGGGGATCTTCCCAACCCAGGGATTGAATCCACATCTCCTGCATTGGGAGGCGGATTCTTTTACCACTGAGCCACCAGGCAAAGAAAATAATCTTGGCAGATTCCTGTAAAACTGCTTAAATATTTGCACTGCTCAAGAATCTCTCTACTTGGAAATATGACTTGTTGCTTTTCAGTTTTGGAAGACACCTTCACCCTTCAAGCTGTAGCAGTCATCACCTACACCTTGCTACCTGCTTTGAAATTTATAGTTGTTATTATTAACTGAAGCGCGCTTAAATTATGAGCTATTCTATTCCTACTGATCATTGACTTTGGAGAAAACAGCAGCAGTCCCAGGTGATATTACATTATGTTGTTTCTCTTCCTAATGCACACAGACACATATCTTAAAGCATTTCAATGAAGGAATTCTTCCTAACTTCCCTCCTTAAGATATGCAGATTGTGATCAACTCCCTTCTGTGGATTTATTTTCATAAAACCATCTAGTCACATTTTTTTGAACAATGCATAGTTATAGCTGTAGTTCTTTAGCATGAACAGTATATGTAATGTTCTTTTAAGGATAGATTTCAATTCATTTAAGCAGATTTTTTTAAAAAAAGTATTGCACAAAAGCCTGCTGTGTAAAACTGCTCATATGGTTCACCATATTTCCTTTCTTATTTTCTGTAGTTCCTCTCCTAAAAATATTTCCTACCTGGTTCATCCAGGGTCTCATTCTGTTATTCATGCCATGAATATGCTGTGTTGGTCTCTCTGGTTTTATTTGAAGCATAGATAGGGTTTTGATAGCGGAAACTCTACCTTTTAAATATTTTGGCACATTAAACATATCAAACTGGAGGTAGAAGGAGTGTTTGGACTAGGTTCAGCCTAGGAGAGTTTTTTATTATTTTATAATTTTATCCAGATACTGGCTTTCAGGTTGGAAGGCTGTTCAGATTAAAATGACAGCTACTTCATAAACTTTGGGGGAAAATATCCTCCTGGGCTTATTTACATCCCTTGGAAAGACTGGTTTTTGATCCGGAAAATTGGTCCAGATTAAAAAGTGAATGTGCCCCACTTGGCTCTGATGTGAACAGCAACCAGCTAATTTATAATCTTCCCCAGACACCAGCAAATCCTGCGAGTATCCACGTGGGAGTTTCTTTGTACCTTGTTTCCTCAATAGAAATTGATTTGTGTGCAGTACTTTGAAGGTAGCATGGCTGCCACCTAAGGCATACTGGAACAGTCCTGTTTTATTTGAATGGCCCTGTCTTTCTCCTCACACTCCTAAATCTACCTTTGACAAGTACGGCTTTGTTGAAGTTTTGGATTCAAAATCCACCTGAAAATTCCCCACCCCCATCTAATTCTGGTGAGAAAGAGAACAACTATGCAGCTTGAAACTCAGTTTTGAGTTTCATTTGGGTCTAAGATAGGCAATCTTTCCCTCCACCCCAAGATAGCTACTCCTCTGTCATTAGTGTCAGTAACGAAACCTCGGCACTTGCTGAGACTCAGAAGAAAGGACGGTGTGCAAGTTAAGTCATATTAAATAATAATAACACTGATTAAGTGCTTGCTACTCTTTCCAAAGAACTTGACACATAGTGATTTATTTAATCAACCCAACAGGTCTGTGAGATGGATACCATTATTATCCTTGTTTAACTGAAGAGGAAGTTGTGGCTTAGAGAAATTAAATGTCTTAACCAGGGTCACTCAACTAGCAAGCGGGGGAATGGGAATTAAAGTCTCTGATATTTAGGAGCAGAAAGGAGTCCTTTTTAATGGCCTGATTAGCAGAGATGTGCATCCCTTCAGAGAGGGTGTCCTCCTCCTGGATGAACTGGGGGGCTCCCATGGGGCTCCCACATTCAAATCACAGACCTGGCAGGAATTGAAATGCCCTCACTTTACAGCTGGGTTGAGCATGACTCAGGGACTTGCCCCAAGTTAACGTCAGAAGCCGAGCCTGGAGCTAGTACCCAGACCTCCTGAGTGATCTCCAGCACTTCCCTTACCCAGTCTCTCAGCCACATGTGCAGAGAGGATGGCTGGGCCTCTGATATGGGGCAGGAGGGAGGGAAAGGAAGATCCAGACAAGACACATCTGCTGGGACCAGCATGCGTCAAGCCACGTGTGTTCCCACAAGCAGATTTGTATCTCACACTGTTAGCTTAACTCTGGCACACAGAGAGCTGAGGGCTCCCCTGCGTTTTCTCTTTCCAGCTGCCTGAGGTCTCAGGGTCAGTGGGACAAGGTCAGAGTTGAAGATTTTCCCCTGGAGAACTGGGGTTCACAGTCATTTTCGGGGGAGATGCAGGTCTATAATCATTTCCTTTCCACCTTCCCCTCAATATTTCTCTACCGAAGTGGACTCAAACAAAGATCCAGGGAAACTCAGCAAAATGAAAGCCTGGAGGAACAGAGCAGATATAGCTCAAGGGCACTGTGCCTTGGGGGTTGATGGTGGGGAATACAGGCACCTCTAGGTGGTTTCTGGAGAAGGCAATGGCATCCCACTCCAGTACTCTTGCCTGGAAACTCCCATGGACGGAGGAGCCTGGTAGGCTGCAGTCCATGGGGTCGCTGAGTCAGACACGACTGAGCAACTTCACTTTTACTTTTCACTTTCATGCATTGGAGAAGGAAATGGCAACCCACTCCAGTGTTCTTGCCTGGAGAATCCCAGGGATGGCGGAGCCCAATGAGCTGCTATCTGTGGGGTCGCACAGAGTCGGACACGACTGAAGCGACTTAGCAGCAGCAGCAGCTAGGTGGTTTCTGCTGCTACTAGTGTGACACTGAATGGCTAGAGGATCAAGCAGGGGTCACGGGTCATCTTGTTCTACTTCCCCCACCTACCCAGAATAACCTGGTAGTCACAAGAGCTTGCTTACTTGAAGCTCTCATCAAGTCCCTTTCACAGGGCATGTACTTTGGGGGACTCAGCTCTTCTGGACACCCACCTTCCTTTCCAACTAACCCTACTCCTCCAGGAGGCTGATCCAGATTGCCTTGCTTCTTGATGAAAATTGGAGCCACAAATACCACGAGGGAGATTATGTGAGTGTGTGTACTCAATCTCTCAGTTGTGTCTGACTCTTTGTGACCCTGTGGACTGTAGCCAGCCAAGCTTCTCTGTCCATGAGACTTTTCAAGCAAGAATACTGGAGCAGGTTGCCATTTCCTCCTTCAGGGGATCTTCCCAACCCAGGGATCGAACCTGAGTCTTCTGCATTGGCAGGTGGTTTCTTTACCACTGGGCCACCAGGGAAGCTACATATATATATATAGCCCACCCCCCGCCTCCTCAGAACCTAGCTACTAGCGTCCCATGCAGTTCTGGCACCATAGCAGAAATATTTCCTCCAACGCATTCTTCCATCAGCCCTCCGACCCTCCTGTTTGTTCCCACTTCACAGCCAATCCCTATAAAGAAGCCCCTGCCTCTCTTTCTCTTTCCTTTGATTCTCTATGAGGTAAAGGGACCTCTGTGAGGCCACGATCAGGAGTAAATGTGTGTAACATGAGGCAGTACTTTTTTCTCAGAATTCTTTCTCATGGAAGAGTGACTTGTTCAGAGAGGAACTGAGTGGTGCTTTTTGCTTGTGCTTTTTATTTCTTACGCTGAAATCAGGGCTTTAATAACCTTAGAATTCTTTTGGGAGTAGTTGTCCATCTGTTCACGGGTTGCGTGCGTGTGTGGTCGGTCGCTTCAGCCATGTGCGGCTCTTTGCAACCCTTTAGACTGTAGCCTACCAGGCTCCTCTGTCCATGGGATTCTCCAGGCAAGAATACTGGAGTGGGTTGCCGTGCCCTCCTCCAGGGGATCTTCCCGACCCAGGGATCAAACATGTGTCTCCTGCATTGCAGGCGGATTCTTTACTGCTGAGCTACTGGGGTAGCCAGTAGCTCCTCAGAAGTGGTCCAGTGACCCAGAGCTAGATTTCTGGAAAACAGGGCTCAGGTGTCTGAGGCAGAGGTGGGATCTTAGCTCCTGTAGGGTTATTCTAGGGAGATCCTGTCTTCTCCCACCTCTCCCCCTCCACAAATGGGACTGTATTTCTCCCAACCCACTAAATGAATGAGACGATGTCTTGATTGCAACAGAGAATCTTCTGAGCTGGTCAAGACCCTTGCCACTTGTTTTGGTCACAGGTAGTTGCAGGTATTAGAAGTGCACCTGCTATTTCAGGGATTTAAAAAAAATAGAGGAAAGATGAGGAGATACTGCAGAGTGTAAATGGCAGTTTATAGGAGAAACACCCCCACCCCTACCCATATTTGATTGCATTGGCTGTGAACCGCCATTTTGGAGAAGGACCTCAAGGTGTGACTTTAATCTCCTGAGATGAGCTGAAAGACATGAGCCCTCTGATCTCATGGGTTGGGGGTTGTGCGCGGGGACAGGGAGAGACTCCGGTGAAAAATCAAATCAAATCGCTGCCACCAGAGGGCACATTTCCTAGCATTGCCTCAGAGAAGATATTAGACCTGTGAGTCATTCCTGAACTCCTGTGTGGATAAGAATTCCTGGAGTGCATCCCAGACATCTGCTTTTTAAACAAGAACCTCAGGTCACGTGGTGCATGTGGGTCACAGTTCACACTTGGGGACATGACGGAGGAGAATTTGGGCTCCTCCACTGCCTCTCTTCCCCAGTACCTCCACCCCAGGAACTTTCCAGTACCCCTACACTCTCCACTTCGATAACACACTTGTGTTTCAACCGGAACAAACCAGTGTCTAGACACTCGGCAGGGTTTCTGAAGATTGGATTTAGGACTTGAGATCTTCGAAGGTCGCTGAAGGACATCTCTTCTGAGCAAGTCCTCCTACTTAGCCTCTTTCCCCTAGCCCTGTCACTGAGAGACACCCAGGAGGGATGACCTGCAGTAACATCAACAAGAAGCCAGGCTGGACTGTACATGACCAGCCCTTTCTCCGGGCTTGGGTGAAAGCACAGACTCTGCTATTCGACAAGTTTGGGTTCAAGTTCTGACACTGTGTTTTTGTTGTTTTCTTTTTCTTTTTTTAAAAATTACCTGGTGACATTAAGGCTAGTTATATTAACTCTGTAAGCCTGGGTTTCCTTGTCTGTAAAAATATCGGCCAAAAAGTTTGCTTCAGTTTTTTCATAATGTCTTACAGAAATAGGATAAAGAAAGAACCAACCAATTAAGGATTAAATGAGGTAATGTATACACTAAGGCATTAAAAAGGATTAGAAGCTTGAAGCTTGAAGGCAATGTTTATGAATTTGGGCTTGTTTAATCTGGACGGGGGTGGAGGGGAAAGGAGGGAAAAATATGTGTATTTCCAGGCATCAGAATAATTAACACAGACATGAGTTCATGTACTTTTAATCCTTTCTCATGCGTGTTGATGTATACTTGATAACATAATTTTAAGTTTACCGAGTTGTACAATTTTTTTTAGATAAATTGGCAAACCAGAAAGACTCTTTGGTCAACCAGATGCCTTGATTTGGGGTTTGGAGATGTAACTGTGAGGTTTGTGGTCTTGCTTGAGTGTATTCTTTTGAGAAACACTAACTCCAAGGGTGATGGACAGTTTTTGTCTGGTAATTGTCATGTGGAAGTTTTGTAGGGTGTTGGGGGTGGGGAGCAGCTATTCCTGAAAGAGAATTGTCCAGACTGACGTGTGACTGGAGGTTCATGAAAATCTCCACGAAGCTAGATAGCTAAGAAATGGCCAAGATTTGCTCATTGATCAGCAGATTGGAGTGATTCATGGCCACTACTGGTGACATAGAAAGATAAGAGACTGGACACCAATGGCTCTTACATTTCTTATTCATGATTCTGCATTTCCAGAGCTGTAAGAAAAACCCCACTTACCCCAGGTAACCCCACCAGCTTATTTTAAGAATCAAAGGAAATCAGACTAGTGCTTTGAAAGAACTAAGGTGCTACACAAAGATAAGATATGATTATCTAACAATACTCACTAATTATTATTATTATCTTAACTAATGGGACCAACCTTACTTTCTGAAGCTTTGATCTCTTTTCCAGCCTCTTCCTCCTCATTCCTGCTTAAGATATGTGAAGATTCTTTCTTTGCCTGAGTCTGCAAATCCTGAGCAATTTAAATCTTAACACTTGTGTTTGCTGACAGGGCACCCAAAATCCTGAATCAGATTTAATGCAATGTTAATGCTGTTTATTTTCCTCGGTGCAACAAGTTTATATTAGCCAGTTAATGGTTTACATTGTGCAAAAGGAGTTCTATCAGCAGGTACTTTTCTGTAATATCTGGGCATTTGAAAACGTAATATTTAAATACAACCTGAGTTTAAAGCCTTCCTTGGACAGATGGCTAATTTTATTGATCTAATCTGACACTTGGATAGGTCCCTTGATCCTTTGCTGGTAATTCTTAGGGTGAGCAGAGACATAAATACACTGGATGATGTCTGTGAATTAGAAGCTTGTTTGTTTCTAATTTATTCTTTAAATACTTCAGTATAAACAGTCATGGTGTGAATTACTTTAATCTCTACCCTAAGGGCGCTTAATTAACATTTGAAGTTATCCAGGGTAGAAGGTACCAACATAAGAGTTTGTACTTTTTCTTTTAATCCCTTGGTGATGTGCGGTACCAGTGGTTAAATATTTTGAACTTCACCTCTGTGCTGGCCAGTAATCTACACTCCAGGGCTAACTGGTTAGTTACCACCTGAAGAACTTTACTGCAAGATCCACTTTCAAAGGTGGTTGGGGAAAGTACTTTGAGTGATGCTATCAAAAATGCAGACTGGAGGGTTTGGTAATTAGCACAAATTGTGTTAGAAATGTTTTCATTAGTGAAATGTATGGTTGGCTAGAAAGACTGTGTATGCCCCTCTATTTTTGCATGGACAAAAAGTAACAATCCAGCAAGCCCCGAGGGTCAAGCTGCTTGGTATTGATTGGCTCAGAGCTCCATTCACTGCTGTATCTTTTCTCACTTAACGTAGGCTCCTTTGCCCAATGGCCCTGGATGACTTGCTGATCCTCCCTTTAGATTACCGATGCAATTTTGTATTATGTAATTCAATAATATCTGCCTCAGCAATGTGCTTGCGGCTTTAACAACTTCAAAATCTCAGTGACTTGACCTAAAATTTATTTTTCATTTACTCCAAGCCCAAAGTGTTTCTTCATGGGCAGCTCCCCTGGGCTGCTCTCTTCCAAAAGGAGACTTGAAAACCTGTCACTCGGTCTTTAATACCTCCGTCTTGTACTACCACCATCTTTAAAATGGGCCTCCAAGGTGTCACGGAAGGTAAACAGAAAGAAGACTTGTATGGGAGACATTTGTATCCCTGGCCAGAACAGGGTCACTGGGCCCCAACCGAACTGTAATGAAGCTGGGAAATGTAGTTCAACTGTGTACCGGGGAAGACAGTTACCACATGTGGTGAATTTTCTCTGAGGCAGTGCTTTGGAGCTCCTAAGCAAACAAACAAGGCTAAGTTATTTGAGAATTTTTGTGACTTGCCCATGAATATTTGTATATGTGGCAGAAGTTGGCCTGGAATTTGCTTTCATTGTAGTCTATGTGCTCAATCGTCCAGTCATGTCCGACTCTTTGTGACCCCATAGACTGTAGCCGGCCAGGGTCCTCTGTCCATGGAATTCTCTAGGCAAGAATACTGGAGTGGGTTCCATTTCCTTCTCCAGGGGATCTTCCTGACCCAGGGATCGAACCTGTGCCTCCTGCATTGCAGGCAGATTCTTTACCACTGTGCCATCTGGGTGACTAAATACTATTTGTTGCTATGTATTTCCTACATTTTACAAAAAGTAAAATTTATCCCTTTTGAAAAGTGAAATAACTACCTGCAGGGTTAAATAGAGTGAATTTCTAAGGCACATTAACTAGAACTCCAGTTTTTACCACAGTTTTCTAGAAGCTCCTTCTATTTGTGTCCCATAACAAAAAGGACTATTCATGGTAGAATAATTTATTCAGTGACAGATGCATCTTAAAATACAAAAATCATATTTTAGACACCACAGCCTGCTTCGACTGGGATGAAGATGGTGTGGACTGATCCCAAAAAGATAAATTGATGTTTTGTTGAACCACTGTGTTTTCCAAAGCACTTTCAAAGAAATAATCTCACTTGATCTTGTAACCCTTGACCCACTGGGAAGTCAAGGGCTGGTGACTTAGCAAAGAGGAAGCAGGCACAACGCAGGACATGAGCCTATCCCCTGATGCTTTCCTTCAGTGCAGAGGTGTTCTTGCTGCTGGTGGATAAGAGCATGACCGCTGTGACTTGTTTAGCTCTGCAGTCAGGAGGGACCTTGCCAACAGGACTCGCCCACCTTTCACTTGCAGAGGCTCCATGCGTGTCATGGGACACTCTGTGGAATGAATTGGTGCTGCTTCAGTTATAGTCCTGACTGGTTGGTGTGTGTTTTGCAAAATACATGATGACTCGGGCTATTTGCAAATGAGAAGCAGTTATTATAGCTGGAGGATGGCCCCAGAATCCTTCTAGAAGACCCTTCTGGGATCTCAGGAACACCCAGGATACTCAGCCTGGCTTTGTCATTCCTCCAAGCTTCCCATTCCTCCAACATGTAGCCATTTTCTTTAGTGGAAATGGTATTTGCTAGACCTTCAATGTGGCATATTTCAAAGGTTTATCATTCAAGTCTCAAGACTTTATAATAATTTCTTAGACATTTTTTTGATGCACTAGGAGTTCCTAATGGGTGTAGTTAAACAAGTATACCGTGAGGTTGGGAAAAGAAGGATTCCTTTGATAGCTGTTTAAGAGTAATTGATGGGCTTTGACCGCAACCTGCACACATAACACACATCCCTGCAGCTTGGAAGAATTGTAACAAGATTGCAATCAGACAGACATGGATTTCAAGTTTGGCTTCAAAAGTTATGGCTGCCTGATTCCGGATAGAGTACTTCATGTCTTAGGCTCATAATACCTATCACAAAGGTATTACCTAGCAGATAAAATCTTATCTGATAAATCAGTGATATAATGACTGGAAATGCAGCTAGGAAAGTACTTAAACGTTTGGTACATAATGGGTACTCCAGAGTTAGGCCATATTCATTAGGTCATTATAGAGTTTATATAGTGGTAGAGATGGTAGTTTTTCCATATTTGATATAACCTCAAATATTGACAACATTGGCACAAATGTATAATTGAGCTTAGGCTCCCGTGAAAATGGAACTGAAAGGAATTTCATTTCCTTGATTTCATATTCTAGATTCTTCAAGTGTGCATCATCAAACAATGACTTTTGGTATCTAGATCAGTCATAAAGTTCATGTTATTGATGAAAGATCTGGAATCAGTTTAGAGTTTAATTAAAAAAAAAAAGCCAGGAAGAAATAATCAAGATGCTGTATCAAGATTATATATATCTACTGTAGTGGTGATAGATTTCCATGTATCAACTGTATGGCTCCATACCCAAAAAAGAGGTTTTTTGCAGTTAGAATATATTCTAATAAGAAAAATTTTCCTTATCTACTTTCTTTGCTGTGGTATTAAGAGAATAAATATGAAAGATGCTATTTCTATGATATCTGCTCTCTCTCTGCCTGTTTTGAGTCAACTCTCCTCCCTGCCAGAATAATCTTTCTAAATTGTAGTTCCAATCCTGTCACTTTGGTGTTTAATATTCCTTTCTGGCTCCCCACTGCATTCTAGACTCTAAAGCTGAACATCCAAGGTCTGTCACAGTATGGCCCCCACTTCCTTTTCCTGTCTTCTCACTGAATACGTGATCTGTATTCCAGCCAAGCTCGATTATTTGCTCTTCCATAGACCTCCTCTTTGCTTCCCAGTGGTGAACCTGTCCACATGTTGATCCTCACCCTTGGAGTATCCTTCCCTCATCTCTGCCCAAGGAAATGCAATGACCCTTCCAAGCTTGGCTCAGTTTCCCCTGTTCTGTGAGGTCTTCATGTCCCCTCCCAGCCAGAAGCCCTTTCTCTTTTCTCTTATTTTGCTTTGCTTTATGTTTTTGGTGTGAGGAGCTTTCCTGGTGGTACAGAGGGTAAAGAATCTGCTGCATTGCGGGAGACCCAGGTTTGATCCTTGGGTCGGAAAGATCCCCTGGAGAAGGGAACAGTTACCCACTCCAGTATTCTTGCCTGGAGAATCCCATGGACAGAGGAGCCTGGCGGGCTACAGTCCATGGGGTCGCAGAGTCAGACAAGACCCAGTGACTAGCACATTCACTTTCATGTTTTTGGTGTACTGAGCCGTGCCTTCGGTTAGATTGGTATTTTGTGAAGGAGAGCACTCTGATGTCTTCACCTGGGTGTCCCCTCCATGTCCTGCTCGAGTGTCTAGCACGCAGTTGGTCTTTCCCAGACAGTTATGCAATGGAAAACAATGGCCTTGTTTGGGGCAAATACGTTTTAACGTGGTGTGATTAATTTGATCATGCTCCCAGCTCCCAAATTCATTTCCTTCCTCTCTCATGATACAGAAAAGATGTTGCTTCTTTGTGTCAACATTTTTTCTCAACCTGAGCAGACATTTGAAAAACCCACACTGAAGAATGATTTAGAGAGGAAAATGGCCCAGGAGTCAGTGTGCAGCAGTATGTAATTTAAATTCTCCCTCCACGTTGCCAGCGGCTATTGGAAATGTGGGTTTTTAAGGAGCGTCTGATTGAGTCCATACTGTGAAATATGTTATTTTCGATACCCAGAGAAGAGGTAGAATTTGAAGTAACAAGTTGGACTGCCTCAGACCGGCTTTTTATCACGGTTTGGGAGGTTAAGAAGCAAAGGCAATAATACTGTTTACTCATACATCAAAAGATCGTGGGGGAGGAAGAGTTAAAGCAGGCCAGTGTGTTCAGTTCCCCTCCTTCCTCCATCTGTCTTTGAAACCAAAGGAACATGAGACTTGTGTGGGAATGGCATTGGCAGTATAATAGAAAAGGTCAGGTTGCAGGAGAAGGGATAAAGTCAGTCCATCTCTTGTAACGAGATCTGATTGTGAGGTTGGGAGGAAAACAGTACTCAAAACTTGCTTCAGTTTTATTGTGTTGACCCTGGCTTGCTTACCAAGATCAATTCTGGAATCCTTGGAAAGTAAAGCAGCCAAATGCTAGAGTCTTTGTTTTGTAAGGACTGTTACACCTGACAAAATGAATGCCCCTGTGTGGCCCAATTGAAAGCAACCAAATTGATTGATCCGTTCACTAATTGATTTCTTGATATATACATATACAAGTGTATCATGAGTGTGTGTATGAGTCGTTCCGTTGTGTCCGACTCTGCAACCCCATGGACTGTATAACCCGTCAGCCTCCTCTGTCCTTGGAATTCTCTAGGCAAGAACACTGGAGTGGATAGCCATTCCCTTTTCCAAGGGACCTTCTCAACCTAAGGATTGAACCCAGGTCTCCTGCTTTGCAGGCAGATTCTTTACTGTCTAAGCCACCAGAGAAGCCCATATATATGTGTGTGTGTGTATGTGTGTGTGTGTGTGTGTTCTCTAAGTTGATTCAGTCATGTCCGACTCTTTACAACCCCATGGCTTGTAGCCCACCAGGCTCCTCTGTCCATGGGATTCCAGGCAAGAATACTGGAGTGGATTGCCATGCCCTCCTCCAGGGGATCTTCCCAACCCAGGGATTGAACCCATGTCTCTTAATGTCTCCTGCATTGGCAGTATATATAAAGTAGAGCTGCATTATAATAGCATTATAAGCTGCATTATAATAGCAGGTGAAAATGAGCGAAGTAAATGATTTGATGCTGAAGTATTTAAGAGGAAGTGATGTCTAAAATTCACTTTGAAATATCAATACATCAAAAATCAGATTCACTGATGGAGACAGGATTGGACTATTGATATATGCTAACTCAGACAGTAAAAAATCTACCTGCCATTCAGGAGAGCCTGTTTCGATCCCTGGGTTGGGAAGATCCCTTGGAGAAGGGAACGGCTACCCACTCCAGTGTTCTTGCCTAGAGAATTCCATGGACAGAGGAGCCTGGCAGGCTAATAGTCCATAGGTCACAAAGAGTCAGACACAACTGAGCGATGTTCACTTCACTCAAACTCTCCCTTCATCCATGTGATGATTATACACATGTTCACTCAAACTCTCACTTTTCTATAATTTTTTATTATTTTCACAATTTAAGTGAAAAGATGAACTAAGTATTAAGGAAATAAATGAAATGACTACAGAGTTTTCCCCACAAAGGGGTTCCATCATGTTCTGCTCTGCACCCAAATAACGGTGGGTTTTTCTACTGCATCCTGCTCCTCGCTCTATGCTTCCCCTCCGCTCTTCTCTGCCCTGCTCCGTGCTCTCTGGGGCTAGGCTTACTGCATCACTCGGGCTGCTTTGCCCTTGGCTTCTTTGAGTTCAGCTAATGAAAGCCATCGGAAGGAGATCAGGAGAGCGCAGGGGAGAGACTCAGGTGTACTTCTGCCGTGATTCCACCCTCCTTTGGAGGCACCGCATTCCTGGCAGCAGTCACGTTTCTCTCAAACTGCATCTCCGGGCTGTCCATGGCTTCTGACTCGGGCTGGCTCCAGGAACAGTTTTTTCTTCACTTTGCATTTTCTGCCCTGGGGTATTGGCAGCATCTCACTGGTGCTGGCCTCTAGGTGCATCAACACCTCTAGTTGTTTCTCAGAGCTGTTCACACGTCTGTTAAGTAGTCTTTTAATGACCATATTTTTAGATCAAATAAATTCTACTTCTTACTGGGACCCTAATTGCTACTTTTGTTACCACTGGTGCATGATATGTCCTCTATTTCTACTATTTTCCTCCTTAGGTGTAACCATGAGGTTTTGATTTGTATTTAGCCTGCATTCAGAACTCTCAGAGGATCACGTCCGACTTAGCTTAAGGATGCCTGCTATAAATTCACAGAGTATCTACAAGAGCCACGGAAACCTTTATCTTTTGAGAATGAGCTTGTCCTCTGGGCCCAAATCTGCTGGCTTCTTGGCTAAGAGCCCATTGAGACTGACCTATCCTTTGCTGCGTGGTGTTGAGAAATTACTGCAGTGATGTTCAGGACTTTTAATAGAAATTCTAGGAACTCAGGTTTCTGGAACATGTATGAAATGAAGGCAAGATAATTCTTCATCTCTTGAGAAAGTTACCATGAACCTAAACTAACCTCTTAGAACTCCAGAGAATTTGACCTAAAGGGGAAGACCACAAGCTTGGATTTTCTCCCACTTCTGTTAGGTTTGTTGCTGGTTTCTATGCTAATCATATTTTTTCAACTCCATTCTGATTTCTTGGCTATAAATATCTTGTACCTGATACTCTGCTGATTAATGTTTATTATTCAAACTTTAAAGAATTAATTAGTCAACACCCACTGTCTTCATTTGAATTTCCCAGGAACAGACCATAGGATAAATATTTGAATTAAAATCATTTATTTAAAAAGTAAAAGAAACCAAAACAGAACAACAAAAAAATGGACAGTGGGGAAGTGAGATAGGGAGTCCATTGAGAAGGCAGGCAGTGAAGGTTTTCTCATTGAGTGAGTTAACACTGTGAGTAATTAGAGCTTAGACTTATGGAAGAAACGCTGGAAAGTGCTATAGAACAGGTGGCTCAGAGTTTTCCTACCTGAGGCGTGAGAGCTGTGATATTTACATCAATTCCATCTGTTACCACGAGGCCTGCCAGAATTATGGGCAGAGAAGTTTTCTGTGTCTTCTGAGAAAACTCTTAAACAAATTTTTAAAAATTTATTTTAACTGCACGGGGTCTTCATTGCTGTACATGGGCGTTGTCTAGTTGCAGAGGGCAGAGGCTGCTCTCTGGTTGCGGTTTGCGGGCTTCTCATTGCAGCGGCTTCTCTTGCAGAGCATGGGCTCTGGGCGCCCAGGCTTCAGCAGCTATGGCACGTGGGCCACAGGCTCACGTAGTTGTGCTGCACAGGGTCTTAGTTGCCCTGGATCTTCCTGGACCAGGAATCAAACCTGTGTCCTGTGCATTACAAGACGGATTCCTAACCACTGGACTACTAGGGAGGCACTGAGAAATTTCTTAAGGCGAAAGTTGCAAAGATTGGTAGCTGGAAGTGGACTGGCAGGTCTGAAACAGCAAGGCCTGAGGGATTTTGGTGGATACTAACAGTTTTTCTAAACCCATAATCAACTAATTTTATTCAGAAACTGAAGACTGAATTTCATTTACCACTTTGTTGGACAACCCTGCCTCCTTCTCTGCCCCCACGAGGAGTTTATGTATTATGAGAAGATGGAAAAAGATGTTTGGATACCCTAAAGAATCCTAGTTCTCTGTCTCAACCTATTGATATCTCGAGATTTTCAGGGGAAAATTTTTTATATTGCAGTACAAAATAAAGGCCTCAGTGGGTAAAGAATCCCCCCTGCAATGCAGGAGACACAGGAAATGAGAGTTCTGATCCTTGGGTTAGGAAGATCCCCTGGAGGAGGAATGGCAACTCACTCCAATATTCTTGCTTACTCCAGTATTCTTGCTTGAAAAATTCTCTGGACAGAGTAGCCTGGTGGGCTACAACCCAAAGGATTGTAGAGACTTGGACATGATTGAGCAACTAAGCGTACACACAAAATAAAAACTTTTGATTGAACCAGTTCTCTAATTGGAGATATTCAAGAAGGGTGACTGTTTGGGTTTTAGATTCAAGAACTACCATCACCACCAACTACCCTCTTCCACCTAAAAAAGCTTTATTCATTTGTGCTAATTGAGAAGGCCAGTAGAAGTTGGAGACTTCATTGCTTATGGCTATGCTCTGTTTAGAACTTGAGTTTAGGTTGTTGTTTGTTACAAAGGGGAAGAACCCACATTAACATTTAAAGACATGCATTGTGCTTTCACAAAACAATAGTGATAGTTAATGCTTTTATAGTGCTTGCGATGTGCCAGGCACTGGTAAGGGCACAGCCTCCTAAGGCTGGCATCATAGAATCCTAGAATCTTAGCACTAGAAGGAAACTTAGGGATAGTTGGCTAAGCCTATATGGCTTAGTGGAGGTAAGTCACTTGCCTGGGGTCATGCATTTTGCTAGTAGCACAATCAGCACCACGACCGGAACCTTCTGACCACAGACCTAGTACTGTGTCTACTAGATCCACCAGCCCTGTGACCATCAGGGTAGGCAGAGACTCGTGTTCTCTTTTCATTGACTAGCTCTTTCCTTTTGTATTTGATTGTGTTTATATGTTTAGAAGTAATGAACCCTTTGCCCAGGCTCATGTGACAGTGCCATGCTTGAAGAAGCAAATGATCTGTGAGAAGACAGCCCAAGCTACCTTTTCAGGAGCCCAGACTCCTTGTTTGCTGCAAAATGCAGGGTCTGTGAAAAGTACCATTTTCTAAGCCACGGAGATCCATAGGTCATTTCAGTTCAGTCGCTCAGTTGTGTCCGACTCTCTGCCACCCCATGAATCGCAGCACGCCAGGCCTCCCTGTCCATTACCAACTCCTGGAGTTCACCCAAACTCATATGCATCGAGTCAATGATGCCATCCAGCCATCTCATCCTCCGTTGTCCCCTTCTCCTCCTGCCCCCAATCCCTCCGAGCATCAGGGTCTTTTCCAATCAGTCAACTCTTTGCATGAGGTGGCCAAAGTACTGGAGTTTCAGCCTCAGCATCAGGTCTTCCAATGAAGACCCAAGACTGATCTCCTTCAGAATGGACTGGTTGGATCTCCTTGCAGTCCAAGGGACTCTCAAGAGTCCTCTCCAACGCCACCGTTCAAAAGCATCAATTCTTTGGCGCTCAGCTTTCTTCACAGTCCCACTCTCACATCCATACATGACCACTGGAAAAACCATAGCCTTGACTAGACGGACCTTTGTTGGCAAAGTAATATCTCTGCTTTTGAATATGCTATCTAGGTTGGTCATAACTTTCCTTCCAAGGAGTAAGCGTCTTTTAATTTCATGGCTGCAATCATCATCTGCAGTGATTCTAGAGCCCCCCAAAATAAAGTCTGACACTATTTCCACTGTTTCCCCATCTATTTCCCATGAAGTGATGGGACCAGATGCCATGATCCATAGGTAGCAGAGGTATTAGAGCGGAGGAAAGAGTACATTTGTACGGCATCAAAATTCCTATCTGAAACTATCTTCACAGTCTGATTTTAAGGGAATTCTTCTAGGAGGCACCCTTGAAGGAGAAATTGAGGGGAAATTTGTGTCATAAGACATTGTCAGTGGCTTAGTTAATCACTTGGCTTGCTTCTCATTGTTGGGGATAACCTTGAGGAATTAATCCACTATGGCAAAGTTCCAGGACATTTTATAAAGCACAATTATAATCATACCTTGTCAAGTACTGTCTTGGGCAGAACTGATCCTTTAGAACTAAGGTTAGCAGACTTTTTCTGAAAAGGGTCAGATAATGAATATGTTAGTTATTTCATTTTTACTTGCTGGGTCTGTATTGCAACTACTCAGTTCATTCATTGTAAACCAAAAATAGTCATTGATCAATATGTAAATAAATGTACATATGTTTCAATAAAACTTTACTTACAAAACAAGCAGAGGACCACATTTTGCCAGAACCCTAGTCAGCCTAAACCTTTAGATAGTGCACATCACCTGGCCTGCTGCTTCTTTTTGTTTGCTCCTCTGTGGTGTCTGTCTTCACTATTAACATTATTGATAATTTTTTTATTTTCCTGCTGAAAGTTTCCTGTGTCCTGGAAAATAGCTTGTCAGTTCCCAAATACAACAAAGATGGGTGTATTAGAACAAGTCCAGGGAGTTTAGCCTTAGATAGATGTAAGTTATCCCATTAGTTCTCCATCTGATGTAGATAGTGGGCCATATATGACTATGTCCAAAACACACACACATAGAAAGCATTGTAGACCTGACCCACATCCTAGAACTCACATTCTGCTTATGTTTTAAAGTAATGACAATAACTCTGTCTTAAAGAAAAAAAAGGGAGTTCCCTGGCGGTCCATGGTTAAGACTCCACGCTTCCACTGCAGGGCCCAGGTTTGATTCCTGTATGCCATACAGTTGTTATCAAGAGTAACTATTCTCATGTAATTATGGTAGAATCTCTTTTATCCACTCTAATTTGGAGTGGTCAGTTAATAGGAAGAGTCAATTAGGGGGATGATTTAAATATAGATATATTTTATTTTCAGTTGAGAGATAGTAATGGGAGACTTATGTCATAATATTTGGATGTAAGGATAATGCTTCTTTTTTTTTAAAACATGGGCCCACTAATTAGAGTTCTTGATCATCTGTCATGCTTAGACTGCAACAACAGGGCATTATCTGAGTGCAGAAAGTTTCCAGACATTTCAGTCTTTTAAAGTAGCTGCAATTGTTGCTTGGAAAGTACCATTACTGAGTTATCCCCAAACAGTCAACCTAGTTTTTACAGAAACAACTTGCTCTTGTTATATTTGTATTTCATCCATTTACAGAATGAAAAGTCATGTAATTAAAATAACAACTGGGAGCAATGCAGCTGACTCTTGGTAAATAAGCACACCGCTCAGCTGTGGGGGGAGTGGGTGCCCAAGGGCCATAAAGAGAGTGGAGCCCTGCCAGCCCAAGCCTTCCAGGAGCACTGGCGGCCATCAGTATGAGCACCCTTGAGAGGGAATGGAGGATGTTGGTTAATACAAGAAATAAGTTGGACTTTCTTTTCCCAAAGTACTTTAAAAAGTGTTTTGTTTGGGTTTGTTAAAACAAGGCTCCTGCCCTCTTATTCATACTCATATTTTGCACAGGTAATTTCTTCAAAGAAGACTGTACACAAACTTCTGCCAAACCCTGATGAAATTGTCAGCTAACTTGGCCTTGGTGAAGTTCAAATCAATGAAATTAATCAATGAGCTGAGTACCCTTCCAACCGGCCATGAACTTGTGTCTTCTGTTAAAAAAAAAAATGCAGTGATTAGTAAATTATTTCAGAATCAAAAAACTTAAACACGTATAGCTTTACTACATGCCAAGCATTATTTCAAGTGTTTAGAAATAACAGACTTTTATTCCTAATATGCCTTAGATGTAGGTCTCATCCCATGGCCATTTTGAAGATGAAGAGACAGAGGCAGAAAGTTGAATGGCAAAACTGGGCTTGGAGCATGGCAGACTGGGCTTTCTTCCTAACCTTTTCTTTCTGCCTCTCCAGGGCTGAAGTTGTCCTGCAGAGAATGAGTTTGAAACTTGACCCAAATGAATACTCTGACAATCAGATCCTTTATGTCTTATAGTTCACTCCAATAAGCACAAATGATAGGTTCTCAGTAAAGTGTATCATGCGGTATCAGCCTGGGAGGTGTAAGACAAGCTCAACTTCCCAAATCCCTAGTTCCTCAAGGAGGACTGGGTGGCCATGGTAGACTTCCAGTCCAGAGGAGGTCCTGCTAGGCATGGCCCTGAGTAGGAGTTGACCAGGCCTCTTTAATTCTTAGCCATGGACCCTGAAACTCCAGCATACTTGGCTTTTATGGTTATAAAATTGGCATTAGAAAGCCAGATTGTTGGATTGAATATCTGAGTGTAATTACCACCAGCACCATCTTGCTCTGCTTGACCCAGACTATCAAATTGTGAGCACACATACCTCCTGGGTAGTGACTTGGCACCTATGAAATGATGACCAACATATGAACATGCTCAGTCAGTCATGTCTGATCTAAACAGACTCAGAAGGGGCTGAACACAGCAGGCGTGACCAGAGCCTACCCCAGAGATCAGGCACAGCAAGGACTCCACCAGTATATTAATTATATTAAGTGGTTTTTGTTGTCTTCAAACAAGAAGTATCTATGCAGGCAATGATAGAAGTACTGGAGACCGCAGATGATACAGTTACTCTTTTCTATATCATCAGCGTTGCTACTGGTGACTGATTTTGAAGTCAGAGCTATTGTGCAATCCTGCCTGTTAGATTTGTGACTTTAGGTCGAGTTCCTTAATTTTTCTGAAGGTCAGGTTTTTTTTTTTTTTTTTTTAATATGTAAAATTTGGATTCATCTTTTACCTTTTGGAGTTTCCTGAGTTAAATCTTGTAATGTCTAGGTTGTGCCTAGCTCAGAGCTTAGTTTGCAGGAGTTTCAGTGATATTACATAGCTCTTTGCAAAGAAAGAATCACGGAAGGCAGAATCTAACCCTACATCTTCTGACTTTATTTAGATCAAGTGTCTTTGCTCTTTATCACACATTCTCTGAAGGCAGGCATATTTATGTAATGAGCTGTAAGGCAAAGGAACTATCCAGTCGGAATGTGCACCCAACTGATCAGAAGAAGATGAATTGGTGCTCTGAGTTGAGACACAGAAGTGAACGTCATTCATGTCCCGATTGGGGGTGGACAGGAACAATGACAAATGAACCCGATTGGGGGTGGCCAGGAACAATGGCAAATGAACGGGTATTTGCTAATCACTTATTTGTGATTACATATTCATTTATTTATTCAGCAGTTGTTTATTTAGCAAAAACTATATGCCAGGTATTGTGCTAACTGTTGGGAATAAAGTGAATGAGAAATAGAAACATTTCTCTAAAACTCATTAATGCTCTGCAAAATTCTAAAGGTATAATGATTCCTGTTGGAAATAGAAATTACTTAGTTGGTAATTTAACTGTATTAGATTTAAATCATCTGATTACAGATTACAGAACTAATTATAAAGCTGAAAGGTACATTATGAACTGCTTTTTCAGTATAATTTCTTAATATAGACCATTATTAATGTATTTTTATTTAAGCGGGAATTCATTGTGTAGGTTAGATGGTCTAGAGATTTAAAAAGAAACTGTTAAAAGGGCTTAAATGTATGGTAAGGCTGTTTTATTATATTACTTAATTTTCTTGACATCTTCTAGCACTTTTAATACAATTAGTAAAATAGCTGTAGGCTTCTGAGGTTATGAAAGAAAGTAATTTTGAAAACGATAAAATGAAGAAAACATTACTGGGAAGGAAAGGACCTCCATCCAGTTTAATAGTATTTATTATACATTTTACTATTTTCATCTTCTGATCAAATAGAAAGCCCTCATTTCGCAACTGGACTTTAACTAGAGTCTGACTGAGGAGTCCACATTTAAGATTGAGAGTGGAGTTTTCAGTTCCTGACGCTGATCTGCAAGTTGAGAAAATATAAGGATCCTATCAATTCTTGGAGAGGAGTGGTAGGTTTGTTACAGAATGAAGCTTCGGACAGTCTAAATGCTAATTTTTCAGACTACAAGAAGGAAAACGATGACAAACATTTGCTTTGATTTTCCTTATAAGTTACATAATTCCATTGTCTAGACAGTACTAAATTGACCATATTGTTGAGCAATCCCTCCTCTGGTTGTGTAGACCAGATGTGTGCTATTTCTTCAACATCGGGGCAGTTTTAAGTGGCAGGAAGAATACTGGGTTATGAGCCGGGAGACCTAAGTGCAAGTCATCATCATTGTGTCCTGTAATTGAGTCATGATCACTACACATTGTTATGAGGGAAATACTAGGGAAACCCTTTGTGACTCATCCCATTATTAACCCCCAACCCCTGGCTTCTGTGGGGAGAAGGCATGGGAAGGCTTCTTTAGATGGTATGAAATAGAACCTCTTTAAACTCAAAGCTCATACCAAATCAGCCTCTCCAGGATCCACTCTTCCTCTAGACTTGCCTTTTTAAGATACCATCTTCCTTCCAATTTTCCAAGCTTGAGACTCTGGAGTCATATTTAAGTCCTTTTTTCTTCAATACTAACTGATTCTTCTTCCTTGAAAGTTGCTCTTTTATTTCCCTCCCTTCACACTTCCAGTTTCTAGATCCTACTTCAGACTCTTTTTACTTGAAGCTTGCAGTAGACTCTTAACTAATCTGCTTTCAGTTGTTCTGTCCTTTTCCCATCTGTACTAGTCAGGGTGAGTGAGGGTATGTTACAGTGACAGATAATCAGAAAATCTCAATGGCTTAAAACAAAATTTACTTGTAGTTTGTTACATGGTCATCATAGATTCCAGGGCTTGATTTCCATTGCATGTTCACTCAGTGACTCAGGCTCCTCTTTTTAGGATTTTGTCAGTTCTCAAAGGAGAAAGGGGTTCAGTATGATTTCACTCTGATAGTTAAATGTTCTGTCCCAGAAGTAATACCCTAGCTTCTACTCATAGCCATTGGCCAGAACTAGTCACATAGCCAAAACGTGAAGTCCTCTAATGCAAGTGGAGAAATGAATATTGGGGAGCATTAGGGAGATGCACTGTTCCATCCTACAATGAAGGCCAGAATTCTCCACTGAAGACCAGGTCCTCCAACGAAGGTCATTGGAATCTCTGCAAAACATGCCGTTACTTAAAACCTTTCACAGTTCCCACTCTATCAGACAGCCTAGAATTCATGGATCTCTAACATGTATGGAATAATGACTATTTCTCAAGCCCTTATTGTGTCAGACACCCTGCTATATTCTTTAATCCATTATATTATCTATCTCTCACAACAACTATTCAAAACAGGCATTATTATCCTCGTGTGACAGATGAAGAAACTGAGACGTAAAGAAGGTTCTAGTTTGAACTTCTCCAGAATCAGACCACGTGGCAAAGACTTGAATACTCAGAAGCCCGGTGAGGGAGGGGGTTGTGATAACAGCGAGAGAGGAGTGTCAATGATGGATAACAAGTGGTTACCACTGGGGACAGCCACAGACCCTCTGAGAGGTTGTACAACAGGGCTGTACACTGAGGGCAAGGAACTGGGCCAGTTTTCCACCAGCTCCTACACATCATTGCTTGAGGGCTGCTCTAATATGTTAATTCCCCAGCACCTTTCCCCGGCCCTGCCCACAAGCCAAGCACATGTTGTCAGCCCTTCTGCAGAGGTGAGCAGGCTCTCAGCTTTCTGGAAGTGTTAATTCCCCGAGGGGATTTGGGCATTGGCAGCTAATGCTAAAGAGAGGTGAAGCTTCTTGCATAAGGAATGCAGCAGATACTCTTGTCTACCACTGTCCACAAGGACCTCCCACTAATTACTAACTAACACTGGAGGTGGATCTGGGTATCAGCCAAAACGAATCACTGACCACTCTCCAAGCCATCTTGTCCTTTTTCTTTCTCTCCCTGTGTTCATACCGTTTATTCTTCGGGGAGTTCTCTTTTTTCCATGTCTCCTATTTAAATTCTGTGTTCTCTGCTCAGCTCAAACAACACCTTTTCCATGAAGCTTTCTTTGATCACCCAAAAATCTTCTTTCCCCTCTCAACCCAGCCGTGATCAGTATGTTCTTTTAACACTTCCCCTGGCCTGTCTTGTGTTACAGAGATGCATGGACAGGTCTTTCTCTGGATTAGACTATCCTTGAGGGCATAAATCCTGTTTTATTCCGTTGCTTCAAATGCTTGGTGGAGTAAGGCAGGTAAATATGACTGTATATGCACACACCTCCATAGGCACATTCCTTTCACTTTCAGTCCAGGTTGGCCAACTTTGCCAAACATCACACTGAAGTCTGGATTTCCGGAGGAGGTGGTTTTCTACTTTTCTGCTCAATGCACCACCATCAGCTTCTCTACTTACCGGACTTCTGGCATCTGTGTTGCCACTTGCAGTGTCTGCTCCTGAGAGGGACAGGAGAGGTTGCTGACCGGTGAGGACGGGGTAGTCTCCGCAGCCCGTGGCAGGTTCCTTTTAGGTGTCATATCTGGGGGAGGCATTGTTGTTCAGTTGCTAAGTCACGTCCGACTCTTTGCGACCCCTGGGCTGCAGCACACCAGGCTTCCCTGTCTTTCACTATCTCTTCGAATTTGCTCAAGCTCATGTCCAGTGAGTCGGTGATGCCATCCAACCATCTCTTCCTCTGTCATGCCCGTATCCTCATAACCTCAATCTTTCCCAGCATCAGGGTCTTTTCTAATGAGTCAGCTCTTCCCATCTGGTGGCCAAAGTATTGGAGCTACAGCTTCAGCATCAGTCCTTCCAATGAATATTCGTGGTTGATTTCCTTTAGGATTGAATAGTTCGATCTCCTTGCAGTCCAAGGGACTGTCAGAAGTCTTCTCTAACATGACAATTCGAAAGCATCTGTTCTTTGATGCTCCGGCTTCTTTATGGTCCAACTCTCACAGCCATACTTGACTCCTGGAAAAACCATAGCTTTTATTAGACGGACCTTTGTTGGCAAAATGATGTCTGGGGACTGCATACCTGTCCCTGTTGTTCAGTCGCTCAGTCATGTCTGACTCTTTGTGACCCCATGGACTGTAGCACGCCAGGCTTCCCTGTCTTTCACCAACTCCCAGAGCTTGCTCAAACTCAGGTCCATTGAGTCGGTGATGTTATCCAACAGGCTCATCCTCTGTTGTTTCCTTCTCCTTCTGCCTTCAATCTTTTCCAGCATCAGGGTCTTTTCTAACGAGTTGCCTCTTTGCATCAGGTGGCCAAAGTATTGGAGCTTCAGCTTCAGCCTCAGTCCTTCCAATGAATATTCAGGACTGATTTCCTTTGGGATTGACTGGTTTGATCTCTTGCAGTCCAAGGGTCTTTCAAGAGTCTTCTCCAACACCACAATTTAAAAAGTATGAATTTTGAATGCCTGTCATTATTCCCATTCAAAATGGCAGTGGAATGAAGATGGTTTGCCTCATTCAGGGGACATGACCGGGAGAGTGTGATTAACCTTCTGGGGATACATCTTATCGCCATAAACTGTATAGCAAGGGTTGCTGATAGACAGGAGGTAACAAAAATCTTCAGTTTTGTGTGTTCAGAACTGGAAAGAGGAAGCCACTCTTTAAGCATTCTCATTTGCCCTTTCAGTGGTGAAGAAGGGAATTCCACCTGACCCTCTCTCACTTCCAAAGAGATACTCTCGTGTTCCTGGGGATCACCTTTCAGGTTTCCGTGGTATGCCGGAGCTCCATGACGAGAAATAACAGCAGGACAGGTGGCCCTGGCATCCTCCATGTGAGAAAACCTTGGGTCGAGGTTTTCTCACATGGCATCTGGACTGCTCCTTGGGAATATTGCTCTTCCGTTTTGAAATGCTGAGCCCAAAGAGGCACTTGGGCCACAGGTAGTAGCAATTCGTTCTAAACAAAGAATGAATCTATCTCTTTCCCCCCCACAAGATTATATTCTTAGTCAAGTTCTTTTCTAAAATACTAGAGCTAATAACTGCTTTCACAATTTCCTGCGCAGCAAATTCTTAATTATGTAGTGGACTACAAAAAAAAAAAAAAGGCAGCATTTTCTTCTGTTTTAAACGAGTTGCCTTTCGATTTCATTGACTGCCCCTTTGTTCTTACAGGGCGAAGAGTTTGTTTGAAGAATGACTTTGTCATGTTTCATGTGACTGTCTCCATGGCCCAAACAAAAAGTCTACCAGAAAAACCTTGAAAAATTCAGCTGCTTAGTTGTGAGTCTCCCGCAGGAGCAGGCAACCTCACAGTTTGCTTTTATCTCTCAGATTCTGCAGTCCATCCCGTTTATAAACCACTCATGCCCCCTCATTTTGCTGTTCAACAGTAACCAAGTACTCACAGTCATTGAGTTAATTGTTATTCCTATATCAAAGCTACATAAAGATTCCAGACATACGGAGAGGACAGTGCTCACATGTACATGTATCGACAATTTAAGTCCACTTTGCAAAGGCACGTGTTGATATTAGGAAAATTTTGTATGTACATGTGTAAGCAGGTTGGCCAGGGCTGGGAAGGGGGGCAGTGATTAATCAAGAACAACATTTGGAGGAGTCAAATTTTGGGCCAGTGTTGGAGGGAAAGGGCATAATTTTATAGCAAGTCATGTAAACATTTATTATTATCATACTTGGTGAGATAATTGACATTTCTATGGAGAACCATTAACAATTGTTAAAAATAAATCCATTCCTGCTCTCTATTCGTCTCTCTATGGAACATACAACAGAGATTTGCCCTTGTGAAAAACTGCTCTGTTGGAAAGCTCCTTTCCTGTGTTCTGTTTGTTTTTAGGTTGCAGCTTTTGTTTCTGCCTTTAAGCCTCTGACTCCATATGCTTTTCATTTCCACTCAGAGGAGTTTGTACTGTGGTTGACCAGAACTTCTAGTCTAATAAGGTTTTTTATTTTTGATCTTTCAATTGTCTAGTGTTTCAAAGTACCAAGACCCTTTGCTTTCTAATATGGGCTGGGTTGCAGTTGTCTTCATAAGTAGTGTGGTGGGAAGAACATGGGATTTGAAGGCAGAAGACCTGGGTTTGAATCCCAGTCTTAGCTGAGTGACTTTAGATAAGACCTTCAACCTCTCTGAACTGCTGTTTCGTTGTTTGCAGAATAAATGAGAACAGTACTTATTGCCTCCAGAATGACAGCAAGGATTAAATTTAGTCACATATGTAATATAAATTTTAAATGTGTTATTTAAATGATTAGTGCTGTAGTTGTACAGGCACTGCTTGGAGACTTGACTGCCAACAATTCCCCCTTTAAGATCGTCTTCTATTTCTGAAACACTTTAATTATAAACAGTTACCCACACTGAAACCATGTTTTTCCTTATCAACCCCAAAGACACCTTTGGGGACTTCAGGTGTGGTTCCTCGAGATATAAATGGTGGAGTTATAGGTTTTATGGGATTATTGCCCAATGTCAGTGCATCTTACCAAATTACACAAGAAACCAACATTATCCTTGCAAGTTTTTATTCTTCTTCTTCAAAAAGTATAGTGTACAAGCTTTGATGTCTACACATGTGACTCCCATTTAGGGAGCCATTTGTAGGAAGGTATTAATATTTCTCAGTAAGCATTCTGTGGGGTTGATATGCACACTGGGAGATGCATGTGGAAATGGATATCTATTAAGGAAAAGTAGATTCCAGACCCTGGTCTCAGGCTCGCTCCAGGTGCACACTCATTAGGAACCCTTCATATTGATGTTTCTTTCATTTTCCTTATTACTCCATCTGTCAGCTATAGTGTTACTAGATAGCAAACCACTCCAAAACTCAATGATTTATGAGAGCTATTATTTATCCTCACTCATGTCCCTGAAACTTGGCTGGGGCTAGACCCAGTCTGGCAGTGCTGTTTCAAGGTGCAGGCTTTTCTGGGCTTGACTCGTTGTAACATTTTAGACTCAGGTCAGCCCCACATTTGTTTTATGTCTTTTCTGGTTGAAGGGGCGATAACAGAGGCACAAGGGGCAAGCCCAAGTGCACAGACCATATCAAACCTCTTATAATACCATGTCTGCTGTTGAAGACATGGTATTAAGCTGCTAAGCTTAAAGACAAGGAGCGGGTCAACAGATACACTCTGCTTACCCTGAAGCCGAAGCAAAGCGCACGGCCATACCCAGTGTCAAAGGGGTGGGAACATATATGGGGAGGTTGAATATTTTTTATCAGTAATCTAATAGGCTGATTGCCAAGTACGTGTGTTGAATTCCTATAAATAAAATACATATGTGTGGTGAGACTCTACAGTATAAACATAAAAGGCCCAATGCACCTCTACAAGGGCCATCCTGAGATGACACATAGAGGATGAGTCTCCCACACAGAGCCATTTCCATTGTTAAGAAAGATAAGAAAGGCTGTAGGTTTTACAGGTTTGTCTTGGGTCTAGCTATGATTCTTCTATTCCGCTCCCTTTCAAGAAAGTGTATCTACCTTGACTTATTTTTAAAAAAGCAAATCACTCTTAAAACTTTGGTCCTTTGGTATGATCAATCATGAATTGCTTGTAATAAAGCTCACACTGATGGCAACATGCCATGCCTAAGACCCACAGGTAGATTCTACTAACCAGTAACCAAAGCGCCTGGGCAGTTGATTACAGAACAAAATCCATGGAATTGTAGTGATCTGGGCTCTATGATGAATTTTTTATGAGTTTGGATTTGAAAAGGGAAGCACGTTTGTGCTAGTAATCAAGACAGAGAAGGGCCATGCTTGATCTTTGGATGAGTGGGTGTTTTACCATAATATACTTCAAAAGTTTAAAAATATATATGACTGATGAAGAAGGTGTAGATGGACAAACTGTCTAATGGGAATGACCAGGGGTGTGTTAGGAGAGTTTCAATATTTTACCACATGGAAAAGGTTAGAAAAGAATCAATTGCAAATAAGAATTTAATTGATATTTTAAAAAATTAGGCTGAAACTGAGAGGCGGATCCTGACTTGAAATTTATAACTGTATTATTGTTGCTCTTCAGTTGCTAAGTCATGTCTGATTCTTTGCGACCCCATGGACCTTAACCTGCCAGTCTCCTCTGTCCATGGGATTTTCTTGGAAGAATACTGGAGTAGAATGCCATTTCCGTCTCCAGATATAATTGTAAACCTTTCTACATACCCAGAATGCACCCAAATGATAAATAAGATTATGATGATGGTCATCAGATAGCTAGTATAAACTACCTCCCACACTTTTAGTAGGAAAAATGCTTAAGTAAGGCAGAATGTATTCCATTGCTAAGCTAACCTTGTTTCTCAATTGACTGTGGATTGAAAGACCATAGTTTTATGCTATCTACTTTGTGAAGGCAAATATCACATTATAGGTAAGTACAAGTAGAAACTCTGAAATGTAGAGGAATACTTGTTACGTGTTTAGGGTTTGTGCTGTTGAAACTGCAATATACAATCAGAAACAAGCCCGAGAATTATTGTTAAGACACTTTGGGAAGTTCACACATCTACATCTGGTTACAGCCAACACTCATGGTCAGGAAATTCATTAGAAATGATGTGTGGATGAGAAAATAGTGTCTGTGGGGTATTGATAGCATCAGGTTAGAAAAAAAGAGTGGTTTCCACCCAGTCCCTTTATAGGAGAAACCCAGGCAGAAAGATAAAAAAATCTGATTCTTATTGCTTTAACTATTCTAAGTGAAGCTAAAGAATTGTTCTACAGGAAGCAATTATTAATTTTTGATGATGATTATATAATCAACTTACAGATATGTACTCTAGTAAATTGAATCATTTGAATTCCCACAGAGGTCACTTTAACTCTGAAGTCCATTTCAGCTAGATTTAGTGACCTCACAATATACTCAGCTGCCTCTTATTTAAAGTGAGTGGCATCTTCTTTACAAAAGAATTCCAAGTAATAAATGTCAAAGGAATGAGAGAAATAGAAAATCACTATTGGTCAAATGCTACAATAATAATGAATGCAGGCAGGATCCATCAATGAACATTTCCAAAGTTTGAAGAGAAGAGGAATAAAAATATCTCCCCACCCAAAGATACTTATTAATTCCAAAGGGAAAAATAGTAACTTTACAATGGAAAAACTTGGCAGACAGCACTGTATACGAATGACCCAGTTTAACATCACCAGTAATAAGACATATTGACATTCTGTAACCTTTGATATGATGAATTAAGAAGGGTGTCACTTCTGTATGGTTCTTGCCCAAAATATATGACCTCAATCGAATCATGAAGAAATTTCATAAAACCGAATTGAGGGATATTCTACAAAATAAGTGACCAGTCCTCTTCAAATGTATCATAGTCATGAAGGACAAGGAAGGATTTAGAAATTGTTGCAGATTGGAGGGTTTTAAGGAGACATGACAATTTAATTCAAGATAGGATCCTAGACTAGATTCTAAAACAAAAAAGGGCATCAGTGGAAATATGGGCAAAATTTGAATAAGGACTCTAGTTAGAAATGTTTAAACCAACTGATTTCCTGGATATTATCATTGTGCTAAGATTATGTAAGATGTTGATATTAGGGGGAGCTTGGTGAAGAGCATATAGGAGCTCTACTATTTTTATAAATTTTCGGCTAAGTCTGAAATTTAATAAATAAATACAAAGTTTAGAAAAATAAAAAGATAATGTTATAGCTTAAATTAGTAGGGTCTATGGATCTTATTTTTTACTAAAGGGTCATCCTTTTACCCGATAAAGACATTTATCATTATTATTCAGAAACAGAAATTCCAAGGATTTAAAAAAGTATCTTGGCAATGAACTTCAGATTACACAATTTTGTTTTAGCATTAAAGCAGTCATTGGGTATTTTATTCCTTTTGATTTTGCCCACTAGATTTTGGACTCTTTCTCCAGACTAGCATTTATGAACCATAAATCACATCAGAAATGGGAGGAAACCTTTGAAGAAAGTTTTCTGTTCTAACCCAAGAACAGTTTTCTGTTCTTGACTCCTTGAGTCTGTCCTGACTCTTTGGGAATTACCTGATGTTTAAAGTCTAGCTTCTCAGGCGGGGGGTGGGAGGGGTGGGAAGTGAGACTCATTCATTAGTAAGTGCGATTAGTCCTGAAGGGCTACACGTATTGTTCCTGGGTTCACTTTCCAAATACCAGCACTGGGAGATGCTCCAATAACTTCTGGGTGCTGAAAGCCTCAAACCATCAGAGCTATGTCTGGGCAACTGCCCCCATTTCCTGCCCCTGGTGTCAGGTAGAGAGAAGCAGCCGAGGAGGAGACAGCCTGCAGTGGGGTGCACACTCCATGAGTCTCCAAAGACACCATTTGTCCAGTGATTTCGGTCATCATCCAGTGCCGTTCAGTCCAAACCCACAGTGTGTGCAGACCAGGAGAATGGCTTCCAGAAAGCTGATGTCTTCAAGAGTTTATGAAGCCTTGAGTGGAAAACCTCTCCAAGCTCAATAAGATGGGTATGAGAGGAGCTGTGGCTGAGAGGAGGGGACAGAGGACTTGGTAACATGCTTGGCCTAAGAACCTTTACTGGGGATGCACCTCTGATGTTTCCTTCTGTACCACAGTTGGCATTATTCAGAGGCTTCGGTTTTGAATAATGTGGCTCCAACTGTATGTGAACAATGTCTGAGTTATCTTCGGAGGTGATTTCCTAGCTACTCTTTTGCACGGCTATCTGATTGGAGAGACAAAAGGCATCTCAACTCCTTGTACTTCTCTGTTGCTCCCTTGCAATGTGGCAGCCTACAGACAGCTCCCTTGCTCAGTCCAAGTGAGCCCACGCTTTCCCAAGCCTCTGTCTCTGGACCATCTTGGGGGCTGTAAAACACTTAATGGAAGTTCGTCAGATGGGGCTTTAAGTAAATTTAAGGCATTAAGTACTCTGTTAGAGAACTGTTTGAATGCCTATGAATATGAAAGTTTACTTCCATTAAGTTAGGCAAATACATATAAACGGTAATCCCAACCTTTTTGGCACCAGGAACCAGTTTTGTGGAAGACAATTTTTCCATGGACTGGAGGTGGGGGATGGTTTGGGGATGATTCAAGGGCATTGCATTTATTCGGAACTTTATTTCTGTTATTTTTATTTTATTCTATTATATTTTGCATCAGTTCCACCTCAGATCATCAGGCATTCAATCCAGGAGGTTGGAGACTTCTGCGTGTAAATATAAAATATGTATACATTTACCAAACATTAGCCAAAATCATTGACTATTATAGATTAAGCACTATTTTGAGTAACTTGCACTAATTTAATCTTTATACAAGATTGGGATACAAGTACAACTATTATTCCCATTTGATAGTTGGAAAAACTGAGGCACAGAAAAGCTAAGGAAGTCCCGTTAGTAATTACAGCTGAGTAATTACAGGTGAGTGATAGGGACAGGTCATGAATGGAGGCGATATGGCCCAGGGATTGTGCTCTGGGTCACTACGGCCCTGGGCTTTGGCTTCTATTTTCTAACACAAAAGAAGCGTGTAAGCCAGACTTTGCTTCCTCAGATGTCCATTACTGTGAAAAAATAAAAATTCTATTTCTATAGTGTTCCCTTGTCCACTTGTTATTCTTTACCTATAAAGCATCCATGTACTATGTAGCTTACATAAAGAAGTTAGCGTAAACCCCAGTGAGTTGGAATAAAATTCACAACATCCTGGCAAACACGTACGTGTGGCTTGTCTTTGCCCAGTCTCCTAGCAAGGTGGCAGACAGGAGTCACCTGGCAGCTATCTACTAAGCATCTGCTACATGCTGGGCACTGTTCAAGATACAGGAGATGCCTTAATGAGCAAACAGAGACACAGATCTTTGCTATCATAGAGCTTCTATTCTTGAGGGAAGAGAGAGACAATAAACAATAGCCTGCAAATAAATACATAAATAGATACTAGTAGTGCCATAGAAGAACTAGAAATACTGCTGAGTTAGGAATAAGAGCTGGGCAGGGACAGACATGGGCTGCCGTTTCCAGTAGGATGGTCAGGTCAGTCTCACGGAGAAGATCAAAAGACTCCGAGGAGGTGAGTGAGTTAGCAATATAAAGAACCGCCAGTAAAAGCATCCTAAGGTGGGAGTGGGCCTGACAGGTTCCAGGAGCATCGAAAGGCCAGAGCATCTGGAGCTGAGTGGTGGGAGATGAGAGAACAGTTACAGTCAGTCGGGGGTCAGATGGGGTAGGAGCTCAAGGGTCACTTTCATGCCGAGTAAGTGAGCCGCTGCAGGGTTTTGGACAGAAGAATCGCCTGGTTGGAGGCTCTTTTTAAAATGACACTCTGGCTGCTGTGCGGAGACTCGATGTGAGGGGTTAAGCGTAGAAACAGGGAAGCCTGTTAGGATGCCGTCGCAGCAGTTTGGGAGAAGGAAGACGGTGACTCAGCCTGGGACACGTCAGCAGAGGTGGCGAGGAGTGCTTGAGTTGTGGCTTCATTTTGAAGATAAAGCCAAGAGGATTTTCTGATGTGTTGGATGTAGGTGTGAGTAAAACAGAGGAGGCAAGAATGATGCTAAGAGTTTTAGTCCAAGCAACTAGAAGGACTATGTCAGTTTGGATGAGGGAGACTGTAGGTGAAGTGGGTTTTGGTGGTGGTTGGCGTCAGGAGTTCTGTTTTGGGTGTGTTCCATCTGAGATGCCTGGTAGACATCCACATGTCAGGAGAGCAGTTGAATACATGAGTCTGGAGTTCGGAGGAGAGGTCAAAGCCCAAACAATGGTATTTAAAGCCAAATGTAGGAGAGATCAGGCTGCCTAGGTGGCTCAGTGGTAAAGAATCTGCCTGCCAGTACAGGAGATGCAGGAGACACGGGTTCAACCCCTGGGTCAGGAAGATCCCCTGGAGGAGGAAATGCAACTCACTCCAGTATTCTTGCCTAGAAAATTCCAGGGACTGAGGAGCCTGGTGGGCTACAGTGTATGGGGTCGCAAAGAGTCAGAGACGACTTAGCAACTGAGCATTCACGCACATGAAAGAGATCATTCAAGAAAGGAGCGTAGGCACTAAAACATTAAATCAGAGATGAGGAGGACCCAACAGAAGCTGCTTAAAGGGAGTGAGGTGAAACCAGGAGGAAGCCAGGAAAGGGTGGTGTCCTAGAGGCCAAGAGAAGGAAATGGCATCAGGAGGACAAGTGATCAACTGGCAAACACAGTTAATAAGTCAGGTGAGGTGGGGACGCAGAACTGGCCATAGGACTTAGCACAGATAGAGGACATTGGTGACTTTGAAAAACTCTGACCAAGGTAGATTTAAGGGAAAATGAGAGGAGGGAAGACAGTGACTACAGACAGCTCTTTCTGGGGAGTGTTGCTGCCAAGGGGAAGAAAAATGGTGGTAGTTACCAGAAAACAGTTGAGTCAGGAGAAGTTTTTCTAAGATGGGAGAAATAACAATACTTGGCTTATAGCTCACCTTCTTTAAATAGCATTATGACATCTAGAGTTCATAGAGAAAATCTGGTAAAATACTACTGCTGGTGTCTTGTGAGAACTGAAAGTAGGGAGGGGGGAAGATAAAAATGATATGGGAAGGAAAAGAGAGGGGTCTGAGGATTGATACCTGTTAAATTCGGTGAGTTGGGGGGGAACTGGTTATCAGCAATGGCTAGATCAACTCATTGTGTTGTGCCAGGCAACTTGTCCAGTGCCTGTATGCAGTTGGCGTCAATCTCCCCCATCCCAATAGTCCCCCAAATCCAGCTTAATCCTGTGATACATTGCAAACTAGATGCGTAGATCTCATAATATAAACCTGAGATCCAGGTCTGAGATTCCTCTGAAGTTATAGTGATGGACCTGGCATAGACTTGGGAGTCAGGCAAGTTGACATTCAAGATCTTAGCGTGGACACCCTCCTGCTGTGGCCAATCAAATCTTCAGCCTTCATTTTCTTATCTGCATGAGGTGAGGTGAGGTCGCTCAGTCGTGTCCGACTCTTTGCGACCCCATGGACTGTAACCTGCATGAAGGGAAGGATAATAATGACTACCTTATAAGGTGGTACAGCTTCCCGTGTAGCTCAGCTGGTAAAGAATCAACCTGCAATGCTGGAGACCTGGGTTTGATCCCTGGGTTGGGAAGATCCCCTGGAGAAAGGAATGGCTACCCCCTCCAGTATTCTGGCCTGGAGAACTCCATGGACTGTATATCCATGGGGTTGCTAAGAGTCAGACAGGACTGAGAGACTTTCACTTTATAAGGTTGTACAAAAATAATGAAAGAATAAATATAACCATAAATATTGTCACACAAAAGAGCCAATAACTTAATTTCTTGCTTTCTTCTAAAATATAGCTTAATTATATTTCTATTCTTTGGGTTCATCTCTTCCCAACAATTCAGAGGCCCTTCTTCACTCAGACTCTTGAAACTTCAGACTATTTCTTTAAGAGATTTGTTTTTGAGTTGTCTGAGAATAAAAAAAAAGAGCACCTTATAAAAAGCCTTTCTTCCTATGTTCAAATAACTGTAAAATGGACAATATAGATTTTTCAAAAGCTTTCCTCATACCCGGTAAGAGACAAAGCCTTATTTCAGCTCCAGGGTAATTTTCTGAACAGGCTGTATATGCCTGAAGTGAAAATTTCATGAGTAGTCTCTACTCTTGCTACTCCCTAACTGTCTTCATGCCCTGATAGCCCAGATTCAACAGTGAGCTCATTCTGGACCCTTAGAATCCCAGGGCTTAGCAGCTACCATCTAACTCATAAATGCACAGGTGCTCATGAGAAAAGATTACGGGAGGGTCTTCATTCCCATTTCACAGAGGAAGTAAGAAAAGCGCTAGCAGGTTGTGAAATTGTGTAAAATATACCCATTGTCCCTGAGATTTGCCCAGAACACTTCTGGGGGTATCTTTAAAGGACTTCTTAAAGAGAAAAACATTCCCCAAGTCAAACTCCTCTTATCAGTCTACTGTAGTTTTCTCATTATTCCTCAATCAGTGAGGATTTAAGGGGGGAGGCAGCTGAGCTATTGCCTAAGGAGTTTTAAACTATCACAAGGATATTTCACTGGAAATATAAGATGAAGACAATTGCAGTTACCAGAACTTCTCTCATCAGTTCAGTTCAGTTGCTCAGGCGTGTCCGACTCTTTGAGACCCCATGCGCTGCAGCACGCCAGGCTTCCTTGTCCATCACCAACTCCCGGAGCTTACTCAAACTCATGTCCATTGAGTCGGTGATGCCATCCAACCATCTCATCCTCTGTCGTCCCCTTCTCCTCCCACCTTCAATCTTTCCCAGCATCAGGGTCTGTTCCAATGAGTCAGTTCTTCACATTATGTAGCCAAAGTATTGGAGTTTCAGCTTCAGCATCAGTCCTTCCAATGAATATTCAAGACTGATTTCCTTTAGGATGGACTGGTTGGATCTCCTTGCAGTCCAAGGGACTCTCGAGTCTTCTCCAACACCACAGTTCAAAAGCATCAATTCTTCTGTGCTCAGCTTTCTTTATAGTCCAACTCTCACATCCATACATGACTACTGGAAAAACCGTAGCTTTGACTAGACAGACTTTTGTTGGCAACGTCTCTGCTTTTTAATGTGCTGTCTAAGTTAGTCATAACTTTTCTTCCAAGGAGCAAGTGTCTTTTAGTTTCCTTGCTACAGTCACCATCTGCAGTGATTTTGGAGCCGAAAAAGTAAAGACTCTCACTGTTTCCATTGTTTCCCCATCTATTTGCCATGGAGTGATGGGACCAGATGCCATGATCTTAGTTTTCTGAATGTTGAGTTTTAAGCCAACTTTTTCACTCTCCTCTTTCACTTTCATCAAGAGGCTCTTTAGTTCTTCGTTTCCTGTCATAAGGGTGGTGTCTTCTGTATATCTGAGGTTATTGACATTTCTCCCGGCAATCTTGATTCCAGCTTGTACTTCATCCAGTCCAGCATTTCTCATGATGTACTCTGCATATAAGTTAAATAAGCAGGGTGACAATATATAGCCCTGATGTATTCCTTTCCCAATTTGGAACCAGTCTGTTGTTCCATGTCCAGTTCTAACTGTTGCTTCTTGACCTGCATATAGATTTCTCAGGAGGCAGGTCAGGTGGCCTGATATTCCCATCTCTTGAAAAATTTTCCATAGTTTGTTGTGATCCATACAGTCAAAGACTTTGCTATAGTCAATAAAGTAGAAGTAGATGTTTTTCTGGAATTCTCTTGCTTTTTCTATGATCCCGTGGATGTTGGCAATTTGATCTCTGGTTCCTCTGCCTTTTCTAAATCCAGCTTGAACATGTTGAAGTTCATGGTTCACGTACTGTTGAAGCCTGGCTTGGAGAATTTTGAGTGTTACTTTGCTAGTGGTGAGATGAATGCAATTGTGTGGTAGTTTGAGCATTCTTTGGCATTGCCTTTCTTTGGGATTGGAATGAAAACTGACCTTTTCCAGTCTTGTGGCCACTGCTAAGTTTTTCAAATTTGCTGACATATTGAGTGCAGCACTTTCACAGCATCATCTTGTAGGATTTGAAAAAGCTCAACTGGAATTCCATCCTCTTCACTAGCTTTGTTCGTAGTGATGCTTTCTAAGGCCCACTTGACTTCACATTCCAGGATGTCTGGTTCTAAGTGAGTGATCACACCATCATGGTTATCTGGGTCATGAAGGTTGTTTTTGTATAGTTCTTTTTGAAGAATTTCTCTTATAGAGAGTACCAAACCCTCAAGTGGAATTCTTGTTAACAAAAGAATTCCTGAAATGCCCTGTAAGGAGATGAATCCATTGACCCATAGGGCTTCTAAGTTTTTTTTTTTTTTTGGGGGGGGGGGGGGTTCTAAGTTTTACTGAGTGAGCTATGTAAGTTTAGGGCCAGAGTTGAATTGCTGGGCAAGACAACTAAAGCTGAAGCCTGTGTATCACTGACCCTTTTTCATAATCCCTTAGGCAGTGAGCAGCTTGTCTTAAATAAGCATTGATCATATATATGAAGAATATTGATTTGAGTTTCTGCTCAAATGTTTGGGACAATGGGTAGAGGTTAAACACACAGGTACTTTTAATTTGAGTCAAAGTCCCACTAAAGTGATTTCAAAGTATTTTTTAAAGTATATTTTTGAGTTTTTTTAAAAACAGTTAATTTTATTTTGTTTACTCTGGGTCTTTATTGCTGCATGGTGGCTTTCTCAAGTTGTGACAATCAGGGGCTACTCTTTATTGCACTGTGTGGGCTTCTCCTTGCAGTGGCTTCTCTTGTTCCAGAAGCTCTGGGGCACATGAGCTTCATCAGTTGTGGTGCCTGGCCTTAATTGCTCCATGGCATGTGGAATCTTCCTGGACAGGGATCAACCCTGTGTCTCCTGAATCGGCAGGCAAATTCTTATCCACTGCACCATATTATTATTATTTTTTTAAACAAAAACGATCAACAGAATTAGAGTAGGGAAACATCCACTGAATTCTTGAAGCTGAAAGGTATATGTAAGAGTGATAAATGACTTAATAGACTTAAGAAACTACAATCCCAAGCTGTCAGTAAGGAAAGCTAAATACCTATCAGATTTACATCTTGAAATCTCCTAAGTTTCCAGAGATTGGAAGCACTAGATTCTTCTGGAAGTAGGAGGTGAGTGGGGAGCTAAGATAAAAAGAAGTGATGAAAGTATGATTAAGAAGTAGTCAGAGTCCTAGGTATCTTTTTAACATCTACATAGCTGGGCAGTTCCTCCACAATCCTTTCCCAAGATTAGTAAAGCAAAAGTTCTGTGGCACTCATCACAGCTAAGATGGGTACCATATTGAAAAGTATATGTACACAGAATGCTGAAACTTCATAGTCTTCTTTACTCAGCTCCCATATTTTTGGCAGACAGACTTTCCCCTTTAGGTAGGATATAGGAGAATCTTTCTTTGGGATTTGACTAGCCTAAGAGGAAAGACTTGGTGTTGATATTGAAAACTCTTGAAACAGCCACAGTAAACTTCATAGTCAAGAAGTCCACTAACACACAAAGTTTACAATGAGCTTTTGATTCCTGAACATTTAATTGTGAGCAGATAATCAAAGCTTCCTAGGTGTCTAAAGAATGCCTCTAACATGAAAAATAGAAACAAAAATTATAAAAAAGAAATAAACAACTTGAAAGGAATAGACTATGAGAAGAAAAGAAAATGTAAAAGAAAGAAAAAAAAAATGATTCACTCAGATCCTTAGAAAGATCAGATATTGCAACCATAGAACATGAGCAGGATATTAATAAAAGGAAATAATAACCAAAGGGCAAAAGGAGCTCTGGGATTTTAATAATATGATATAGAAATCAAAACTCACTGTAAGGATTAAAAAGAGGAATCTTTAAGGGCTTCCCTGGTGGCTCAACTGCAATGCAGGAATCCACCTGCAATGTGGGAGACCTGGACTTTATTCCTGGGTTGGGAAGAGCCCCGGGAGAAGGGAACAGCTACCCACTCCAGTATTCTGGCCTGGAGAATTCCATGGACTGTATAGTCCATGGGGTTGCAAAGAGTTGGACATGACTGAGCTACTTTCACTTTCACTTTGGGAGTGATAAAGAAATGGCAAAAGGAAAGGAAAGAGAATTAGTGCCCCATCTGGGATATCAAATATACAAATAACAAGTATTTTTCCAAGGAAGAACAGGGGGAAAAAAAAAAACACAACACCACAGGAGATGTCACCAATGGAATAATTCAGAGATATTTTCTAGAACTGAAGGGCATGAATTTGTAGCTCAAAAAGGCCCGCACATGAAAACAGATGCAAACCAGAGGGTGAAGACAAAAATGCTACAAAATTTTAGAATGTAAAAACAAAAACATAGAAAAAGTCAAGAAAAGAGGTGGCTTTGGACTTCAACAATACTGACAACAAGAAGACTGTGGGGCAATTACTTCAAACTTCTGAAGGAAAATGATTTCTAATTCAAAATTCCATACCCAGCTGAACTATCAATCAAGCATGAGGATATAAGACTCCTGATACGTTTACCTCTCTCATGCCTTTCCTCAGGAAGCTACTGGAGGATGACTCCACCAAAACAAGACAGGTAACTTAGAAAGAACCAAGAGGCAGGACACAGGATGCAGGGAGCAGGAAATCCAGCCCAGGAGAGGGATACAAGGAATCCCAGAACAATGGTGGAGAGGAAATGCTAGGATGATAAATACTTTAGATAAAGAGGGCAACCAGTCCAAACTGAAAGAAGTCAGCAGGCTCTGGATGATATATCTTCAGCAAAATGAAATTGATAAAATATCCGACATGTCTTAATGTCTTGAGAAGAGATTTATGAATTAAATACAAAAACAAACAAACTACCAACAGTAAAAATTGTGTATTACTCCAGGGGACACAAATTAGGCATATTTGAATACTAGGATGGATTTATTATGTAAGGCCTGTGCACTGTGATTCCAGAAAGGTTCAGAGGACACTTTCTTCACCAAAGCAGTGAGGAAATCATTCGTTAGGTGAGCCCTGGCATCCTTGAAGAGCTCTGCTGTGTAGACCAGAAATGACAATGGGAACTGCTGCCATCAAACTGAGGTCCCTGATTCAGTGGGAATGCTGGAATTTCAGGGTTACATGGACCAAGGAGCAACATTTAATGATCAGAGATTTGGTGGGCATGGTTATCATAATTGGCACCAAGCTGAGTAGTAGTCAGAATAGTCTGCTGACTTACTGAGATCTTTGATATTGGCTAGTTATCTTGGCAATAGGTGGGAGCCTATTATATTGTTACTTGATTTGTAAAAGTCTAGGCCTTGTGAACAGAAATCTAATTTGAATTACCAGTTTTCTTCTTCTTCTTTTTTTTTTTACAAGATACTATTCTTTTGAAGGAGCATGAAATTATTAGTCAATCCACAAATCTAAGTTCAACATTTAGTTACTTGCTAATATCTGTTCTAAGACAAAGGGAATCAGCAGAGCAAATATTTTAGGCTCAATGGCTTCTTGATTTAGGCTGATGTTCTGGTTGTTTGTGACTTACTCTCTAGGCTCACAGGGAAGCTACAGCCCTTCTACAATGTTGACTATTAAAGTTTAATATCTAATGTTCAGGGCCACTTCACTGAAATAAAATTGCTGCCATTGTTGCTGTTCTATAATTTATATTATTTTTACTTTCATGTGGCTTCCACTTTATTCGTTACTTATTTATGCACTGAAGTTATGCTGCTGAGTATATGACATTTCTCAGACTAGTGAGAAATTGTCTGTTACATTGACAGTCCCTGATGAACCATGACTCCCTGTGGATATTTATGGACTTCTACAGCCTCTCCTGGAAGCTGATGCAGAAGTGATGCTGAGTCAATGTTACGCCTAAGTCTTTAAAAGTCCTGAAAGCTTCTGTTTTTTTGTACTTTGGCGAAAGTCAGCTGCACATGGAAGTCTACCTGCCCTGAGAGCACCGCATTATGGAAAAGCCCAGTATAAATACCACATGAAGGGGCCGCATGTAGGAGAATCAATAAACCCAGCTAACAGCAAGAACCAAGATCCTTGGTTGCCAACCCCAGCTAGTCTCCCAGCCAATAGCAGGACCAGCAAGCCACCCTGTGAGTGATGGTCCATCTTGAAAGTGAACCCTCCAGCCTCCAGCTGGGAGGCCAGCCTTGCTGACACTGTGTGAAACAAGAGACAGCTATTTTCACAAAGCCCAGTACAGATTGAAGAATCATGAATAAATAACAAAGGTATTTTGAGCCACTAAGTATCAGGGTTCTTACTAAGTAACAGATAGTTATAGTACTATTTTTGTGTGTTTGTGTGTTGTACTTGGCATGGTGTACTTGGTGTGTTGTACTTAGCTCATGGATCTGTGTTAGGCTCCATTTTCTTAGGCAGCTATGAAAAAATTGCTGCTGATCTTTGCATATAATTCTCTTGGCAAAGATCTGTCTCTTTGGGTAGTTGTCCAACCAATTAAACATTTCAAACTGCTTAGACATTCAAGAGAACATGTGCCGAAGAGTCTATGAACTCACTAGTCAGAATTTTCTAGTACTGTGGACCAGCAGAGTTACACTGCCCTCAGCCTTGTAGCTGAGTCTGGCCTGAGGGCTGGATATGGCTTCTCGTGACCTTGACTGCTCTCTTACTATTTCTCTGATCTGTGCATACTCTTGGTTCTCAATTTGCTTTCAGCTTCTGGGGTAGGCCTACTGATTCCATCCCCCTAGTTTTGTGTGGGAAAGAATACTTTCCCAGAAAAAGATGTTAGAGAGATGTCCCCTTAGGAATAAACAGACTTCTTCTTCCATGTTCTTTTCAAGTAACCTTTTTAAAAACCTCTCCCCTCTGACAATCACTATAAAGGAGAAAAAGCTAGCTTTTATCATATAAAAGTGACATGGCCAAAATGTCCTTTTAATGTTTGAAACTCGGCTGGTCCCATTCCTGCCCCTTTTAGTCCATCCTTCTCAGGGATGGGAGGCCCTGCTGACCAATGGGGCCCCTCTCAGCACTCTCACAACTCTCTCTCTCCTCTTGGTCAAACTTTGACTGGTGTCTTCTGCCCATGAGCCCTGCATGTGGTGAGAGCTGGGTTGTACCAAGAGATGGGAAGCTTGGCAACCAAGAGATAGGTGCATGGAAAAGAGCACCGAATTCTGAACCAGACAGATCTGGATCAGAATGCCAGCTCTGGCATTTCTCTAGTTCTGTGACCTTAAGCAAGTTGCCTATACTCTCTGGAGTTTCCTTATCCCCAAACTATCATATTCAATGCTTACTTTATAGAGTTTCTCTGAGGTTTAAAAGTAAATTGTGTTAAGAACCTAAACCATAGAGTGGATGGTCAAAAAAATGTAGCAGTGATGATGATGATGGTGATTGGCTCTAGAGAAAGAAAGGCCAGAGAATGCTCAACTGCTTCTTTCTATCACGGCTACCTTACCAAGCCCGACAGACTGAAGAGGAATAGGGGAGGAGAAAGAATCTGGTGGGAAGAGCCAGGATTCGCTCTGGCCTGTGTGCCACCTCCAGGTCTGTGTATTGCACTGAGCGGGCTGGCTTTGCGTTGCCCACTGTTCAGCAGCACGTGGTGACCGCCTCTTTGCTGTTTAGTTGCTCATTCATGTCCAGCTCTTTGTGACCCCAGAGATTGTAGCCCACCTGGCTCCTCTGTCCATGGGATTTCCCAGGCCAGAATCCTGGTGACTACCTAGGGATCCAAATTCCATGGTGGCAGCTGGGTGGAATTAGTCACAATGATGTGCTGGGTACCAGCTCCCATCAGCTCACAAGAGCCAATTGTTCAATTTTTAGGAATTTTGCCAGCTGTTAAACACAGCTATTATACAATTTAAATGATATGAGCCTACAATCAAATCCTCAAAACTCATCACTTTTCTGATTATTTTACTGCATTTTCTGTTATCAACGTTCTTGAGATTATTTATATCTATGACTTGAACTGTGGAAATACTGCATAATTATGTGCTAAAGGAACATCTCTTTCCAACTCTGTTCAATAATATTTCACAGGTGACTTGGAACTGGCCGCCATGTATTTACACCATAGAAATTGGCAAGGGCTACAAAGGAGGGCATTTAAAAACCTTTACCAACATGCCACTGAATGTAGATAAGGCTGAGAGAAGAAATAGGAACAAAAGCATTTCATTCTTCTGGAACCCACAGTGTGTTAATTATATGTAAGCCAATCACTGACATTAGTGAAAGAAGGAAGGAAGAGAAAGGAAGGAAGCATGAGAAAGGAAGGAAGGAAGGAATGAACTACCCAGGAGTACAAAGCAGGATATGTTGCTCCATCTCCTGATCCCTGTAACTAGAAAAATCCTGTGTGCAGCAACCAAGACCCAGCACAGTAAACAAACAAACAAACAAAAAACCTCAAGCAAAAAAACTTATAAAACAAACAAATGAAAAACTTGGACAGTCTACTTCAGGACAGTAAATTCAACTCTTTGGGGGCAGGTAAGGTCCAGCCTGCATATTGCCTATCACCATAATGAATGATGATAACCCAACACCACACAATGACACCCAACACCACCACCATAGCTCCCACCATAGACAGAGAGAGAGGCTCAAATAAGTCATGATGGGGAATCCCAAGTCTCTCATACAGTTCCGATCCTTAAGGTTGCCAGGTGCTCGAGGTACACACAAAGCATGGACATTAGATGGTTATTTCATATCTGGAGCAGAAGTTGATTCTTACCTTTTAAAATGCATCAACAGATTTGGCTGACCTTTCACCTATGCTTTTTCAGCTCTTGCTGCTGCTGTTGCTAAGTCGCTTCAGTCGTGTCCGACTCTGTGCGACCCCAGAGACGGCAGCCTACCAGGCTCCCCAGTCTCTGGGATACTCCAGGCAAGAACGCTGGAGTGGGTTGCCATTTCCTTCTCCAGTGCATGAAAGTGAAAAGTAAAAGCAAAGTCGCTCAGTCGTGTCCGACTCTTAGCGACCCCATGGACTGCAGCCTACCAGGCTCCTCCGTTCATGGAATTTTCCAGGCAAGAGTACTGGAGTGGGGTGCCATTTTCAGCTCTTAGTTCTCAAAAATCCCCAAACAGTCTCATCTTTCCTTCTGCCCTTGTAAGTCACTGATTTGCTCTGAGGTTTCGTTCTTTAGATTAGCAAAGTGGGTAAGAGCTTTGAGCTCTGGGGTCAATGGAGTCTAAATCCAGCTTTCCCTTACCAGCTGTATAACTTTGTACTAGTTTCCTTATCTGTGAAATGGGAGTGATAATAGCACCTACGATGTGGAATTATTTTGAGGATTAAATTAATTATACATATTAACTTGAATTTGAGCAGGTTCTGGGAGAGGGTGATGGGCAGGCCTGGTGTGCTGCAGTCCATGTGATTGCAAAGAGTCAGACACAACTGAGAGTCTAAACAACAACATAATAACTTATTGAGTTAAATCATTCAGATCTTATGTGACATAAAGGGCTCAGAAAGTGCCTGTGATAATGTTTTTTATTAAAAGTATTTATGTATTTACTTTTGGCTGTGCTGGGTCTTCTTTGCTTCCGCTTGGTTTTCTGTAGTTGCAGCAAGTTGTGGTTTGAGAGCTTCTCATTTGGGTGGTTTCTCTTGGTGCGGAACACTGGTTCTAGGTCACACGCTCAGTAGTGGCTCACACAGGCTTAGTTTCCCCATGACATGTGGAGTCTTCCCAGACCAGGGATCGAGCCTGTCTCCCCCATCTATCGGCAGGCAGATTCTTAACCACTGGACCGCTCGGGAAGTCATTATTATTATATGAAGCCATTCCATGCTTCACCTCTGTAATATTTCAACCTTCCTTCCTGCCTTTTTTTATACTTTCTCATCTTCTCTAGAAATCTCTTTGTTTGAATGTTATAATTTAATGACTGAGAAGAGAAAAAAAAGGTATCAATTTTTTCCTAATGCCTTACTGTACATATTAAGGCCATTATCATTTGCCTTTCTAGCCTGACTTTTCAGACAGTTTTCAAACATAACACAGTGTTGCAAATGTAGGGACAGTGACCTTCATTAAGATTTTAATCTTGGAGGCATTTTATCTGACATTCCACTCTTTTAACCAATTTGACTAATAAACTCTTTCCTTTTCGCAAAGAATTCTTCATATGTAATAACTACTGAAGAATGATGGGCTCTGTGTCACTCTGTGTCAGAAAGCCTGGGAGCACTGGGAGATTACTTCTAGAGGTGGCCAGACATGGGGATAAGCATCTCACCCTTAGTTAGTTTCCTGTTGTGACCCCCCAGCACCCCCAGCCTCGCTTCACCTGCCCCTTGTCTTTCTCCCTCCTACTTAGAAGCTTAGGGAGAGAGTGTGTGTGTGAGACTAATGACATTTTGTATGCAGCAGCCACCTATTTTTGTTTTTGTCTTTTGTATTTTTTGTTTCAATAGAAGCAAGAATGGAAATAAAGACATCTACAAAAACACTGTATTTACACTCCCCTGCCCATGAAGGTCTTTATCAAATCATGAACTTGAAGCAAAGTTTGCAAGCCTAGAATTGGAAATGTTGGGAAAGGAATGCAAAGAAGGAAGGGAAGCAAGGGTTATTAAAGGTCCATGCCCTGGGAAACCGAGAGTGTAGTTTCTTAAGTAAGGAAGAGGGGCCGCAGAGGGAAAACGAGAAAAGCATGAGAGCTGTGTGTACTAGTTATTTAAGGAGTGAATGTGTCCAGTAGCTAGGGATGGGGGTGGAGGAGCAGCAGACGGGAGTATTCTAGAGGTGGAATGCCTGAGTTCACACACAAGCTTCTTTGTAATCCTGTGATCAGTTACTTAACATACTCAAAGCCTCAATTGTCTCATCTGTAAAATGGTATCCACCAGGTTGTTGCAATGGACAATGCAAGAATCACTGTAGAGTCACAAGAGCTGGATTTGGAACAGATCTATCTTGGTTCAGATGCTGGCTCCATCACAGACTCGCCAGCTGTGTGATTGTGGAAAATTTACTCAGTCTCACTGAGCCTCGGGTTCTTAGCTGTAAAATAGGGACATAACAAACCTAATGATGGGATAATGTAGGGGACCAGTCAGAGCATATCTGCCATCTAGTAAGAGTTAGATGTTACTCTTCTGCCTTTAGCTATACCAGTGTGTGCCTTGGTTTTGTAACGTAGCCAGTACAGCGCTTGACACAGTCAACATTCAGTTATTATTATCAATTATTTATTAAGATGCTTGCTCTTCTCTCATAATATAATACATGCTCTTTAGAGAAAATATAAATATATGGGAAAGTAGAAAGAAAAATGAATCACTTTGAGCCAACTGTTGTGAACTTTTGATAATCTTTTCTCAGGGTTTTGCTCTGCATATTTCTGTGTGTGCATTCATTTTTATGGACTAGTTTGTTTATGTAACATAATAAAAGCATTTCCTCATATTATTATAAACATCATTTTTATGAAAGAGCATCATTTACATATATGTTGCTATAATTTACTTAAATATTCTTGCCTGAATTCATGTTTTTTAAAAATTTTTTCAGTATTATAAATATATTGAGATGAACATGTTTGCATAAAACTTTTTCATTTTATATCTGAGATATTCTTTAGGATAGATCATGGGAAGTCAGACTACTATGTTATATTTGGATATATTCAACAATCCTCAGACATTGCCCAATTACTTTCCAAAAGAGTTGTATAAGTAAAACTACAGTCAAAATGTATAAAAACACATTTTCTTTGAACTGGGTTCTATCATTTAAAAATTCTTTCAATTTGTAGATAAGCAATGGCCCTTAGTATTGCAGTAAGTTCTACTTTTTAATTACTCATGTGTTTTGAATGTTTTTCTCTGTGTTTTTTCAAAAAATTTCATCTTTTTTAGTACTTGTCTGTTCATGCTTTTGTCCATTTTTCTCTATATATTGTAAAATATTTCTGTTGTATTTCATATGAGTTCTTTAATATATTAAATCATATTAATGTTTCTTCCATCTGTAAATATTTGTACCCAAGTTGTATTTTAACTTTGGTTGTTGTTTTAACAGGAGGAAATGTGTGAAAAAGTTGTATAACCTGTTTATTTTGCATATGATTTCTTCTATTAACAAAACTTTAAAAATAAATATGCGGGGGTAGATGAGGGTGAATGGGGAGCATCTTGTTTATGTCTTTAAAAATATAAACTTTTAATTCTTTAATCCATCTGGATTTAAAGTTATGTTTGTGTGTTGTATGAACTTAGGCTAGAAATTGATTTTCTCTTTTAATTTGCTAACTAGTTGTCCTAGTGTAATCTATTGAATAATTCTTCCATTACCCATTGATCCAAGATGCCTTTCTTATCATAAATTAAGTTTTTTACATTGTAGGGCTATCTGTTCTGTTCTATTGATCTGCTTGTCCATTTCCATGCCAATACCGTGGTGTTTTAATTATAGTTGAAAGGTATTTCAAGTCCACTATTTTAAGAGAGAGCCAGAACAATTATGTGAATGTGAGGATATAAGCAATAGGTGCCTAAGAGTTTTGTTCTTGCTGTCTTTGGGCTCTGAAGAGATCACAGAGTGACTGGTATTTGTTGAGAGGAGGTACTTAGGGATGCAGCCATGTCACGATGAAGATTCTCAGGCACTAGCTTCCCTGGACAGTGCCCAGGTGGTTATCACTGCCATTTGCCGTTCTGACCCACTTTTCCTGTGTTCCGCATGAATTCTGCATGCCTGCCCCCCGACCCCCCGGGATAGCATCTTTCTTCATATCTTGGTAGAATGCTACTGTGGAAGCAATGTGGAGGAGAGCTGCAGCCAACTCATGGTGATTTTGTGAATGCGTGGTAAATAGATCCTTGCTGTTGTAAGCCTCTGTGTTTTGGGGGTCATTTATTACAGCAGCACAACCTAGTCTATCTGAACTAAGAGTCAAAATATTCAACAAATGGTCTGACATGAGCGTTGACTAATCCTAATGGGTACCAGCAGAGGCGCCATGGAGGTGCATACTGCCTGATCGCTGGCCACATACTTTATTCAAGTCTTATCATCCCATTTCTTTAAGGTGACTTTGCATATCTCAAACCTCATTTACTGGGTATTGATTTTCTAACTTAGATTTTATAGTCCTTAGTGATTCCAGTCCCTCTTCTTTATTACCTATGGCATGATTTGCTGTGCTGGACAATAGACAGCTCTTCATATTTTATTGTTTCAGTTATGTTTATCATTTCTCCTTAATCAGATCATAAATCCTGATAGGCATGGTCAGTGTTTATGCAACTTATGTCCCTTCACTGGCTATAGTGCCACACTGAACCTTCCTTCTTTCATTCCACAAACATACTTTCTGTGCATTTTTATGTTTCCAAAGTCTATATGTGAGACATTCTAATCTTACTTTCTTAACTAATCATAAGATCTTATATCCCATAGCTAAACAGACCTGGGGAATTCCCTGGCGGTCCAGTGGTGAGGGGTCTATGCCCCTACTGCAGGAGTCATGGATTTGATTCTTGTTAAGGAACTAAGATCTTACATGCTGCTTGCATGGCCAAAAAAAAAAAAAAAAGAAAATAAACCGACCTGCACATATGGTCTGGATCTGGAAGCATTAGAGGGGGACAAGGACTTTGGCATTATCCTTAAGAAGAGAGATTGCTGGTGATTGACTGCTTAGTGATTGAAATGCTTGGTTTTTGGAGACCAGCTTACCTGGATTACTAGCTGCTACTTATGGGTGTGTGATTGGGGCAAGTTATTATATCTGTCTCAACCTCAGTTTCTCATCTGCAGAAGGAAGTTCTTCGTGAAGATTAGATGAAAAAATATGTGTAGAGAATAGAGAGGGTCAACTGTGAGTTATAAGTGGTATATAAGAGGTATTTTGTTATACATCCAGATTTGTTGATAATAAAATATGCTATAGTGTTTTTTCCTGATAAGAAGAGATAGCAGGTTTTATAGAAATAATGTCCATCTCTCAATGAAATTATGTACCTCCAAGAGGGTAGTTTTTTTTTTTTTTTTTTTAACGTGGCTTAGAAATATTAAAACAATGTCACAGGTCCATATGATTTTAATATTTCGTAAAGTGAATTTGGGGCTTCCCTGGTGGCTCAGATGGTAAAGAATCGGCCTGCAGTGCGGGAGACCTGGGTTCGATCCCTGAGTCAGGAAGATCCCCTAGAGAAGGGAATGTACTCTTGCCTGGAGAATTCCATGGACAGAGGAGCCTGATGGGCTACAGTCCATGGGGTCATAAAGAGTCGGACATGACTGAGTGACTAACACTAAAATGAATTTGGATTGTCTTTACTGGGGATAAAGAGTTTAAGCACAGAATCTGGTCCTTAAAGCACAGAATCTGGTCCTTATATTTATTTGTTTTTATTATTAGTGTAACCCAGATGTCTTTGCTCCCCTCTTCCCCATTTCTTGGTTGATCAGTCAAATTTGGCTCCAAGATCCATGTGTTACTCCTCAAGGCTCTGGAGTTGTCCTTGGTTCCTAGTCTGTCTCCCTCACCTTGCAGTAGCTACTTAATCTCTTTTTCAAATTCCTCACCTCTAAAATAGGACAATAGTAGTGCCTGTTTCTCAGAGTTGTTATGAGAATTGCTGAATTAATACATCCAAAGTTTCTAGAACTGTAACTGACAAATAGTAAGTAATCAACAGAATTCAGTTAGTTACTCTTTACTCCATAGTTTTGTTAAATTTGGCAATTTTTATCGAAGATTGGACATCTCCTCTACCTCGCAGGCTCAATTCCTCACATTCTGCTGCCTTCCAAAGCCCAGGTTTCTATGACATGACCCTCATCACCCCATGAATCTCCCTGAGATGTGAGGTCCAGTTCAGTTGCTCTCATTATTTCTCTTTTGGGGAATAAACTTGTCAGATGAGTTTGACCCCTGGCCCCAAACTAGGGGGAATAAAATTTCTCCATTTTTTAATGTTACCTTTTAAGATGCTATTAAGAAAGGGTGGGGGCAAGGGAAGACTTGCTGTTTTGGTCCAAAGGCAAAATAAGTAGGATATGATTTTTGCCAGTAATCACTGCCCATGGAGTAAATCTGTTTCTTCCCATCAACATTCCAATGATTCTTCCATCACATAATCTTAGAAGTAATTGAGAACATTCATTTTGGGGTTGGAGAGGCCTGAGGTCAAATCCTGGCTACTCCACTTTCTATAATCTTGAACATGGCAATAATTGTCTGTTCTCAGTTTCCTCATTTAAGAAATGGGTGTAATGACAGTATTTTGCAGAGCTGTTGAAAGAATGAAAAAGAAGGACAACATCAGGCTTTTTGTTTGCGGTTAGGAGTTGCAGAGATCTAGAATCCAGTTTGGAATCACCATGTTAATCCATGAATGGTTGAGGATGCAGCAGCCTGGGGTGGAAATTCCATCCTCTTTCCCTGGCCTGGGGATCTGTGTCTGCCCAGAGGAGGACTCCTTTCCCTAGTGCAAAAATAACTTATGGGCTTGGAAGTGGAGAAAGGGACTCTCTTTGTAAAGTGCTGATGAGTGCCAGGCTTAGAGATAGTGGTCAGCACATTATAGCCATTATCATCTTGAGCAAATTCATATCCCCAAACTGTGAAACTACTGTCTTTAAGATTTCCAGCATTTTGGGAAAGGGGAAGTGATTGGTTACATTTCCGTTTTGAAATGACTATTATTCTCTGTTCCCTAACTTACTTGGTGATTCAGTGATTAAGCCTGCTTTCCAATGCAGGGGTTGTGGGTTTGATCCCTGGTTGGGTAGCTAAGATCTCACATGCCTCGTGGCCAAAAAACCAAAACATAAAACAGAAGTGATATTGTAACAAATTCAATAAAAACTAAAAAAAAAAAAGGTCTACATAATTTTTTTTTAATCCCTATTCCCCAAAGGACAAGACATTTTAAACCTTTTTGTGATCATATACAAGCTAACCTAGTCTACTGATCAATAAGCTTCATGTTCTACTAACCCCATGGTTTTACCAGGAGGAAGCCGTGGGTGAAGTTTTGGCCAAAGGCCTCTTGCCAGCACCCTGAAAATTGCAGGGGCCAGATTCACAGGGAAGGGGGGCGCTGCTTCTCAAGCCGGTGTAGCCTGGAGACCCCAGCCAGACGTGCTTCCATACGGCGCAGGGCCAGTGCTGGCAGGAGGGAACAGGAGGGAAACCTTTTTCTGAGGAAAGGAAGAAGCGTGAAGGCTGCTCTTCTGAGTCACTGTGGCTGCGCAGGCCCTGCAGGTCGGCAGGGTGGGCTGATACCAGCTTTCCATTGCTGGTTTTCAGGGCTCAGGACAATTCTGCTCCAGCAGGGAGGCAGTCTTGCCTGGGAGGGGGACTCTGCAGGAGCAAAAAGAGTCTCCTTTCTGGGATTATAACGAAAAAAAAAAAGGGAAGGATCTATATTTTTTCCTTGGTAGTTTTATTTTGGGATTAATTTTAAATTTATAAACAAGTTGTGGCAATGCTATAGAGTTTCCATGTGTCTTTCACTCAGCTTCCCGTGATACAATTATCTTATGTGGCCATGGTACATTTATCAGGACTAACCGGTGTCCGAGGTCAGGGCGGCAGCTGGGTGGAGCCACCGCGCATCCGAGGCCAGTGGCGGCCGGGGGGAGACACCCCGTGTCCGAGGTCAGGGGCGTCTGAGGTCAGGGCGGCAGCTGGGTGGAGCCACCCCGCATCCGAGGCCAGTGGCGGCCGGGGGGAAACACCCCGCATCCGAGGTCAGGGGCAGTCGGGAGAAGCCACCTCGAGCTAGAGGCCAGGGGCGGTGACCCCGGGGAGCCACCACAAGCCCGAGGCCAGGGGTGGCAGCTGGGAGGGGCCACCTCG
>SJYT01018567.1:225761-293626 GCA_006410635.1 Cephalophus harveyi
CAGGGAGGCCTGGCGTGCTGCGATTCATGGGGTCGCAAAGAGTCGGACACGACTGAGCGACTGAACTGACTGACTAACTGACTAACCCTACAATGCTACTAATAAATGTACAGTCCTTATTCAAATGTTATCAGTTTTTCACGAATGTCTTTTTCTCTATTCCAGGATCTACCCAGGGCGGCACACTGCATTTCATTGTCATATCTCCTCAGTTTCATTCAATCTTTGGACTATTCTCAGCTTTTCTTTGTCTTTCATGACCTTGGCCCTTTTGAAGAACACTGATCAATTATTTTGTAGAGTGTCATTCCATTTGGATTTGTCTAATATTTTCTAATGATTAGACTGGGGTTGGGCATCTTTGGCAGGCATACTAGAGAAATGAATTATCCTTCATATCCCACCAAATCATGATGATGTCAACATGACTTCTCACTGGTGATGTTAACCTTGATCACATGGTTAAAGTGGTGTCTTCCAGGTTTCTCCAGCGTTAAGCTACCATTTTTTCCCCTTTCATCTTCTATTTATTAGAAGTGAATCACTAAATCCATCCCACACTGAAGGGGAGGAAAGTTAAGTTCTACCTCCTGGAGGAAGAATATTAAAGATTTTGTGGACACGTGGCCACGCTATGGCCATTGAAAGAAATAAGTGAAAGTCATTCAGTCGTGTCCAACTCTTTGTGATCCCTGTGGACTATACAGTCCCTGAAATTCTCCAGGGTAGAATACTGGAATGGGTAGCCGTTCCCTTCTCTGGAGGTCTACCCAACCCAGGGATCGAACCCAGGTCTCCAACATTGCCAGTGGATTCTTTTATCAGCTGAGCCACCAAGGAAACATCATTAGTAGATATTTTTGATGTGCTACCTTGAGGCTTTCTTTGTAAGTACTCTCTCTCTATTTTTAAAATATTTATTTGTTTATTTGGGCTTCCCGGATAGCTCAGTTGGTAAAGAGTCTGCCTGCAATGCAGGAGACCCTGGTTCAATTCCTGGGTAGGGAAGATCCGCTGGAGAAGGGATAGGCTACCCACTCCGCTATTCTTGGACTTTCCTTGTGGCTCAGCTGGTAAAGAATTCTCCTGCAATGCAGGAGACCCTGGTTCAATTCCTGGGTAGGGAAGATCCACTGGAGAAGGGAATGGCTAACCACTCCAGGCTGCGTCGGGTCTTAGTTGCATTATGCAGGATCTTTCGTTGCAGCATGCGAGCTCTCTAGTTGCGGCACGTTGCCTCCAGAGCCCATTGGCTCAGTAGTTACAGTGTTCAGGCTCAGTTACCCGGAGGCTTGTGGAATCTTATTTCCCTGACCAGGGATCGAATCCGTGTCCACTGCTTTGCAAAGCAGATTCTTAACCACTGGACCGCTAGGAGAGTCCCTATAAGTATTCTCTTTACCAGAGTTTCCCCCACTAAAGTTTGCCTTCACCTGTGGATTTTGCCTGCAGCAACGATCACTGTGATGTTTTAATGGGGATTCTTTCTTTTCTCACAAAGCCCCCCACTGAAGTCACAATAATCCCCAAAGTCTGTTCATCTAGCAGGGAGGCAGAGGAATTACAGGGAGGATTGCCTTCTGTGGGCACTGGCCATTTTCTCTGAAGTCATCCGAGTGGACTTTATAGGAGGCTGGTTGCAGACATCATCATCCCCAGCCCTTCCAAGGACCTCCCGCGTGCTTGTGGCTGCAGGCCTGTGGGATGGGGAGAATTCACAGTAAAAGCAGATTCAGTCAGACAACAAATATTTCCAGACTGCCTATTATATTCTAGAGACCACTATAGGTGCCAGGGATTAAAGGCTGACCACAAGAGGCCTGGCCCTTATGGAGCTTACTAGGGGCTGTTGGCAGTGTGCGGGGGTGTGGGGTGGGGTGGGGGTGGGGTGTGGGGGGTGTGGGTTGCATCTGGAACATAGAGAGAGGGAGGAGCTAAAGATGCTCCCCGATTTTTGGATTGTGGGGAACATGGGAGAGGAGATTTGGAGACTGAAGATGGTTTCAAACTAAAACATTTTGGAGTTTGGAGTGTCTATGAGCCATCAAGGCTGAGAAATCCAGTTAGATATGCAGAGCTTGCTTGAAAAGATACATCAAGCGGGTGCCTGGGGACACTGTGTGGATGGGTGAGACCACCTGGAAGAATGGAACTCACAGTGGGGCTCAGCCAGGTGTATATCAGGACCACCTGCAGAGCTTCTTCAGACTCCATGCATCAGTGTCCTGGACCCAGACATTCAGATATTTTTGAAATACCCTATAGGGGCATCCTCCTGAAACCACCACCATTGACATGCCCTCTAAGGGGAATGTGATTATACTGAAGCAACAAAGGAGCTGAGAGTTACTGGCACACCTGATTGGAGGCCAGCCTACAAATGAAAGCCACTACAGCTTTGTGAAACTGGAGGTGCTGCTGGATGCTCCAAAACATCTGACAAGGGACTGAGCGGATCAAGATCTTAGTGTCAGCTCTTCACCAGCTGCTGAGATCTCATACGATGCTTAGCTGCTCTGAGTTTTAGCTTCCCCAACATTAAAATCAGAGGTTAGGGCAAACCAGTGGTTCTCACACTGTGGTTTAAAAACCAGCAGCATCGGCATCTCCCAGGAGCATGTTAGAAATGCACATTCATGGGCCCCATCCCTCACCTACAGAATCAGAATCTCCAGGTGGGACCTGCAATCTGTTATTCCAGCCCATGGAAGAGATTCGGATGCTCCCAAACCTCAGAGAACCACTGGATTAGATGAACTTGGATCTCCCTTCTGAGGGCTTCCCTGGTGGCTCAGACAGTAAAGAACCTGCCTGCAACGCAGGAGACCCAGGTTCAATCGTTGGGAAGATCCCCTGAAGAAGGAAATGGCAACCTACTCCAGTATTCTTGCCTGGAGAATTCCATGGACAGAGAAGCCTGGTGGGCTACAGTCCACGGGGTTGCAAAGAATCAGACATGACTGAGTGACACTTTCAATTTACTTCTAGCTTGAAATCTTCTCTCTATATTCTTGTCCAGATGCTTTTGTCAAATTTCATAGTCTAAGTTTCTTTGTCCTCCCCCATGTTAAAAGATCTGAGCCTTTAATCATTGTTAATAATGAATCACTGTGCAGTGATTTAAATGATTTCTGCTTGGGGTGGGGAGGAAGTGCATGCACATGTACATGTGTGTATATATGTGCAGGTGTGTGTGGCACAGGCGGCTGATTAGTAGAGGCTCACAGCTTCCACTTGCTTTTCTTGGTTGATGTGGTCAGAAGTGAGCTCCCACCAGTGACAGCAAAGGGTCACAAGGGCAGCCTTGCACACAGTAGGCACTTAACAGCTGGTTTTTGCCTTAACTCTCTCTAACACACCTGGAGTTAGGAGAGGGCAGAGCCTCGAAGCCTATCATCTAGTTGTTAACCTAGCAGGTTGCGAGCTCTGTGATGCTCCCACTCTCTCCAGCATCCCTCTCCATTTCTGGCATCTGTGCTATACTCGGCTTATTGACTGATTCTTTAAAAAAATTTTTTGGGAGTATAGTTGCTTTATGATGTTGCGTTAGTTTCTGCTATACAGTGAAGTGAATCAGCTATCTGTATACATATATCCTCTCCCTCTGGGGCCTCCCTCCCACCCTCCTCCATCCCACCCATCTTGGTAATCACAGGGCACTGAGCTGCGTTCCCTGAGCTATGCAGCCGCTGCCCACTGGCTATCTGTTTTACACATGGTAGGGTATATCTTTCACTCCTACTCTCCCAGTTCGTCCCACCCCATCCCCCTGCCTCCGTGTCTGCACGTCTGTTCTCTGTGTCTGTGTCTCTATTCCTGCCCTGCAAATAGGTTCATCAGTACCATTTTTCTAGAGTACACATACATGCGTTAATATGCGATACTTGTTTTTCTCTTCCTGACTTACTTCACTCTGTACGACAGACTCTAGGTCCATCCACATCTCTGATTCTTAACAGGAATGTTGTTAGAGGCTCTCAGCTAAATTTCCCTCTGCCAGGAGTCCCCAGCTGGGCCGGAAGGACTCCTCTGCAAGATCCCCTCACAACCCCGCTGAACCCCCCTTTATGAAACAGTGTGATTCTTGGAGGCGGGCCTGCCCCTCCTGCTAGTGCATCCAGAGCAAGAGTTCAAATGGACACCTCCATACCACCTGTAAAAACTTACAATCCATTCACCAAGTAAACTATTAGATACAGTGTTTTCTCTCTTTCTACCCTGACCAATATACTTTCATGATGACCTGGAAGACCAGGTTCAAATTCAGATTTCTCAGACAGGTTGAGTTTTACTTTGAAAGAGGCAGTGTGGCCAGGACTGGTCCCTAAGGCCTGGTCTGGAGCTCCTCTTGTTCTGTCCCTCCCTGAAGGCTGCACCTGTGCACACATGTGGACACCCCAGCCAGCAACCCCAGCTCCGTCCACCACCCATTCTGGCAAACAGCAACCCACTGGCCACCCTATCACTGCGGATGTACCCCCAGCAGCCTGTGTCACCCTCAGAAGAACAGACCCAGGGAAGAGGCCACTGAAGACCAGGGAGCATGCTCAGGACAGTTCAGGCAGGGAACCCAGGGTCTAGGGTGCTCAGGAAGTGGTCCGCAAGTGGAGGTGCCCCAGGCTCTTACAGGCGTGTCATCGTGGCCTGGGACACACACTCACGCCAAGGTCCCTGGTGTGGCCAAAAGAGGATCCAAACCGGGTCTTCTAAAGCAGGGCCCACATCTGTCTGGGCCTACCTGTGCCAGGAACCGCGCTGAGCCGTTCTCTTCCCTCTTACCCTTAGTGTTCTGAGGATGTTCCCATGTGGTATTTAGGGAAGTAGAATGTCAGAGTAGGGGGGACTCTAACCATCTAATCCAGCCCGGTGGTTAGCTAATGAGTAAACCAAGGCATTGTGCACGAGTGAAATACATTTTGGAAAGGTGGCTTACTCTCTGGAATTATACTCTGGTGCTGTGGGTTATATTCAGGAATTACACCCTAGAATGGTAGATTTCAGAGGGAAGCAGGTTGTGATGTAGATCATGAGCTGTGCTTAGTCAATCAGTTGTGTCTGACTCTTTGTGACCCCAGGGACTGTAGCCCTCCAGGCTCCCCTGTCCATAGGGATTTTCCAGGCAAGAATACTGGAGTGAGTTGTCAGGCCCTCCTCCGGGGATCTTCCCAATCCAGGGATCGAACCCAGGTCTCCCGCATTGCAGGCCAATTCTTTTACCATCTGAGCCATCAGGGAAACCTGATGTAAACCATAACTGCCCCACAGAAAGAAGCTAGAAGGGCTCTGGAAGATACTTTGTGCCGCTCCTCAGTGTGTGAGAGTTTTTCATCCGCAGGTAACTAGAGCAAACACTGTTCTGTGTCTAAGCCTACATTTTTAGTGTTGCCTTGAAGGCATCACCCTGAGAGTGGCTCTAGTGGCAGATCCTGGTTATATATTCATAGTCCTTGCTTTAGTAATAATGGTTGGAGCAAGCTTCAAAAAGATGGAAATAAGGTTTTATTCCTATTCAGAATTTCTTGATTATTTTTAGTCTGGGCACTTTCCATTGCATCAGTGACTATTACTTGGTTCATTCCGTGAAAGTCAAATAACTAAAAAGTGAGCAATGTATTTCTGTCACAGATGATATTTTTGTTTGCATTTTGGAGTGTTTTTATGAATTGGATTACAAAGCTAATTGAATCAGAGATGAATTTTGTGCAGGAAGTCAAAGTATTTTATGAAATAAAATTACCATGAGAAAATGACCTAATCATTCAGAAGTTTCTAATGCAAAATCCTAACACAGTTTTGAAAGACTTCCAAAGAAGAAAGCCCCTGTAAAGAATAGAGCTCCCTCATGGCAAAGAAACACGCTTATTTATTTATTTATCTCTTAAGAAGTATAGCTTTTAGCTTACAAAAACACAGCTTCTGGATATATTGTATAAAATGCGTTATACTAGTTTAAAAGGCTACAATTCTTCAAAACTAGCTTTCTATTGTATAATATATAATCCAACATTCTAAGCATTGTTGGTTAAATATGAGTGTTATTTTTGTATTTAACTGCTTAAATCTTGTTTATTCCACATGTTAGCGACCTACCCCTTTGATTTCTTTTTTAATATTGAGGAAGCACTAGTATGTTTTTATATCATAATAGATAAAATCCTAGAGGAACTCAGTGTTCCAAGAATTATCAAAAGTTTTTTTGCTTCCTTAAGAGTTTTTGGAGAGAGTAGCTTGGGTTCGATTTGCCCTGTCCAATGATAGGACATTCTCCTGGTGATGCACAGGTTGTAGAGATGTGAGGCCAGTCTCATTAGTTTCACTTCTAATCTTTCACTTCCCTAGCCAGAAGAGATTGAGAGAAATACTTTGATCAGCTCATTCTGGTGGAGACCACACTCCAATGTCCCTTTATCTCCCAAACTGGTACTAGGCCAAGCCTCAAGACTTCCCAGCTGCCTGGACTCTATCTCCAGCTCAGAGGGGCCCACTGGGTGGTGTGCTCCTGCCTTCAGCCTGCCCCCTATATGGATACTCCAAAGATCCTACAGTCTCTGTGTAAATATTGTGCTGACTCTGCAAATACAGCTTCAGACGGCTCCCAGCTGGAGACCTGCCCTTCCTTCAAGGACGTCTCAAACAAACACACAAAGAGAAGAATGCTGTGTTCACAGTACAAATGTGCCTTATGACAAGGCCTCTGCTGCTTCCTTAAGACAAGGTGACCCTTCATACAGCCCTCCTACTCCTAAGATTCAGAGTCATCAGTCCTGTGGCCTTCCACTGCTTTGCAGAAAAAAAGTTCTATGTATGGGTGTAATCGTTTATTAACACACATTCTTCTGAGGAGGGTGCAGGCTGAGCAAGCTGAGGCGGGGTAACTATACTCTTTAGGGTCTGGAAAGGCCAGAGAAGTCTTAAGGGAAGTCTTGTGAGCATGTGTGCTAAGTCGCTTCAGTCGTGTCCGACATTTTGCAACCTGTGGACTGTAGCCCGCCGGGCTCCTCTGTCCATGGGACAGAGGCAAGAATACTGGAATGGGTTTCCGTGGCCTCCTCCAGGGGATCTTCCCAACCCAGGGATTGAACTGGAGTCTCTTGAGTCTCCTGCATTGGCAGGCAGGTTCTTTACCACTAGCGCCATCTGGGGAAGTCTCGACAAGTGGCAAATAGGTTCCATTGCATGTGCAGCTTTGAACAGGTGGTGCTGCTGCTCTAGGCAGTGGATTGAGGAGGATTCTGAGGCCTCCGTGAACAGGAAAGAATGGACTCCATGTGATCAATTTGATGCTGAGGGTGACTTCCAGGTTTTTGAAGGTCATAGTGGATGGTGATACCATTTACTTGAACAAGGATTACTGGAGGGGCTCAGGTTAAAGAGAAAGATGATGGATTTAGTTTGGACGTGTTGTGTTTGAGAGGCCCACGTAACATCTGGGTGCAGTTGGCAGCTGGGCACATAGACCTGTCCTCTGGGAGAGTGGGCTGGCCTGGGGAGATGGACTGGGGGGGGCACCAGTGCATGTGTATATGACGGGGAGAGATGAGAGCCCCTGGGAAGAGAGTACAGTGGAGCTGAGAAGAGGAGGAGGGCATAATCACCGAGCTGTTGTTTTCAGTTGTTAAATCATGTCTGACTCTTTGCAGCCCCCTGGACTGCAGCACGCCAGGCTTCCCTGTCCTTCACTATCTCCTGGAGCTTGCTCAAACTCATGTCCATTGTGTCAGTGATGTCATCCAACCATATCATCCTCTGTCACTCCCTTCTCCTCCTGCCCTCAATCTTTCCCAGCATCAGGGTCTTTTCCATTGAGTCAGCTCTTTGCATCAGATGGCCAAAATTTTGGAGCTTCAGCTTCAGCATCAGTCCTTCCAATCACCGAGTACACAAACTTTACGGGGTAGAGAGAAGATCCTCTCTTCTTTGTTACTTACTGTCTCTGTCTCCTGCCCCACTGATGAGATCTTATATCAACAGACTCTCGATCTCAGTTTCTTCATCTGTAGAGTGGGAATAATGTCTTCTTTCTCTGTCCCATACTGTTACAAAGATCAGTTGATTTCTGGTGAAACATGGTGGGTTGAAAAAGCATATTTACTACTGGTTCCTCCAAAACCCCACCAAAATACTTGTAAATGGGGACAAAGGCATTAACCTGCAGGAGAAAAAAGAAACAGAAGTGATGAAATATGGAAGCCAGAATGAACATGGACAGATAGCAGTGAATTTAGAAACTAAAGAATCATGGTTTTTAGGGCAGGAATGAAGGGAAGAACTGGAGTTTCAGCTTTAGCATCATTCCTTCCAAAGAACACTCAGGACCGATCTCCTTTGGAATAGACTGGTTGGATCTCCTTGCAGTCCAAGGGACTCTCAAGAGTCTTTAACACCACAGTTCAAAAGCATCAATTCTTTGGTGCTCAGCTTTCTTCACAGTCCAATTCTCACATCCATACGTGACCACTGGAAAAACCATAGCTTTAACTAAACGGACCTTTGTTGGCAAAGTAATGTCTCTGCTTTTCAATATGCTATCTAGGTTGGTCATAACTTTCCTTCCAAGGAATAAGCGTCTTTTAATTTCATGGCTGCAATCACCATCTGCCGTGATTTTGGAGCCCCCAAAAATAAAGTCTGACACACGATTGAGGGCAGGAGGAGAAGGGAATGACAGAGGATGAGATGGCTGGATGGCATCACCGACTTGATGGACGTGAGTTTGAGTGAACTTCGGGAGTTGGAGATGGACAGGGAGGCCTGGCATGCTGCAATTCATGGGGTTGCAAAGAGTCGGACATGAATGAGTGACTGAACTGAACTGAACTGAACTGTAGGGAAGAACAGAAGCTGACTTTTACCCTATTTCTAGATATTTAGGCTGTTTATGATTTTTCTGCATCACAGATGATTCTCTGAAGAACATGTTCATGGGAGCTGCCTTCTCTTAATATTCTTTCCTCATGGCCAACTGTAATTCCATGTCTGAGAGTCCAAGGGAACAAAAATACTTATGGATAGTACCGCATTTTGCCAAATTGCCTTTCAAAATGCCTGTGCTGATTTACTCTGCCATCAGTAATGTTTTGAGACCAGCACATTTATGTAGTCTTGTCAGCATTAGTTACTATCACTTAAACATTTTGGCTAATTTAATAGGTGAAAATGACATCTCAATTTTAAGAAGTTGTGTTTATTTGATAAATAGCAAATTGGAATCTTTTGCCATGTGTATTTACCAGCTATATTTCCTCTCTGGTGAGTTCTCTCTTCATATTTTATTTATTAGGGCCTGGATATGTTTTTTTCTCAATATGTATGAGTTTTATAATAAAGATATCCCTTGGCCTGTCATTTTGCTGCAGTTGTTCACTCTTTGATCTGTTGTTTTGATTTTTTCTTTTGTGAAATTTGGAAAGCATAATGAAGTTTTCTGAAGTGGAATCTATCACTTTTCTTTTGATTTCTTTACTTCTTTTAAACTTAGGAAGGTTTATCTTTTAAAAAAATCTTATTTTCAATTCTTTTCCCTAATGTGATTTCCCATCTTTAACCACTGGACTCATCTAGGATAGCTTTGGTATTTGCCCCAAATATCTGACCTGGCCACCTCTTTCTCACCAGCTGCTAATGAGCACACCTCCTCCATCAGTAGCAGTCAAAGCTGCCTTTGTGCTCCTAGACAGTGGACGGCCGACACCTCTCCCCTGTGCCACCCAAGGCAGAACTCCTGGAGCTTTCATCTTTCTCATTCACTACCCACATCCACTCAGTTATGGCCCTCTAGGGTTATACTGGGTGTCCATGGTGGCTCACTGGTGAAGAATCTGCCTGCAATTCAGGAGATGTGGAGATGCGGGTTCAATTCCTGGATCAGGAAGATCCCCTGGAGAAGGAGATGGCAACCCACTCCAGTATTTTTGCCTGGAAAATCCCATGGACAGAGGAGCCTGGCGGGCTACAGTCCATGGGGTTGCAAAGAGTCAGATATGACTTATCAACTGAGCACCTGTGGACATATTTAATATTATGTGGTTCTTCCCCTGACTCTTTGAAAAAAGTGTATACTGCTCACTCTGCTTGGGATTCTTCTCCATCCTCACTTTGTCTCATTTTTACTAGTCTGCCAGGTGGAGTCAGATGTCTCCTTACTATGGACCACCAAAGTGCTCCATCCTTCCCTTTATGCTCCTCACAGCAGACTGTGATGTCCTGCTAACTTGTTTATGGTCCTCTGTCTCTCTTTACCATTAATGTAGCCTCACTGACTAAGCCAGTGCCTGAAACATATGGGGACTCAATACATACTCGTTAGGTATGTGGAAGATTAAATAAATGGAAGACTAGTGAAGAGGAACTCAAAAGCCTCTTGATGAAAGTGAAAGAGGAGAGTGAAAATGTTGGCTTAAAGCTCAACATTCAGAAGACGAAGATCATGGCATCTGGTCCCATCACTTCATGGGAAATAGATGGGGAAACAGTGGAAACAGTGCCAGACTTTATTTTTTTGGGCTCCAAAATCACTGCAGATGGTGACTGCAGCCATGAAACTAAAAGACGCTTACTCCTTGGAAGAAAAGCTATGTCCAACCTAGATAGTATATTCAAAAGCAGAGACATTACTTTGCCAACAAAGGTTCATCTAGTCAAGGCTATGGTTTTTCCTGTGGTCTTGTATGGATGTGAGAGTTGGACTGTGAAGAAAGCTGAGCACCGAAGAATTGATGCTTTTGAACTGTGGTGTTGGAGAAGACTCTTGAGAGTCCCTTGGACTGCAAGGAGATCCAACCAGTCCATTCTGAAGGAGATCAACCCTGGCATTTCTTTGGAAGGAATGATGCTAAAGCTGAAACTCCAGTACTTTGGCCACCTCATGCGAAGAGTTGACTCATTGGAAAAGACTCTGATGCTGGGAAGGATTAGGGGCAGGAGGAGAAGGGGACGACCGAGGATGAGATGGCTGGATGGCATCACGGACTTGATGGAGTGAGTCTGAGTGAACTCCGGGAGATGGTGATGAACAGGGAGACCTGGTGTGCTGCGATTCATGGGGTCACAAAGAGTCGGACACGACTGAGCAACTGAACTGAACCAATAAAATAGAAATCATACCTGTCTGTGTCCCAGCAGGGCTTGATTTGAGCACTTTCCTAGAGAATATGAAAGTAAAAGGGATAGTATATTGGAATTCAGGCTCCTTAAGGTACCAGTATGTCATAGATCCTGTGGACTGGCTTGTTCAACAGTAACAATTTTACCCTCCTTCTAGGCATCATTATTGTAATGCAAAGCTGGAGGAATAAAAACATTTCCCATACTGCCTTGCAGGCAGTATTCTACATGTAAATTATATCCAGTACAGTTAGATGCACTCTTGAGACTTAACGGAAGGCAGGAGTGGGAGGAAGGCCACTTTCTGGCTGCTGTTTCTCCTGCCAAGAAAGGCCAAGAAAACACAAAAACGTTTCCAAGGTTCACCACCACTTTCGTGTGTTTCTGCAGGCAATTGTAGTGACAAGAATGGCAGGATCAAGTGTGGAGGCAGAAGCTTCTTGGTTCTGAATCACGACTATAGTGAATTAGCTAGCTATCTTCTCTCTAACTAGTATCTTTCTCTCTCTTTCTCATTTATTTATTCATATGTTTGTAAAATAGAGCTAATAGAGACTCTTGAATTCCACTCCTGTGAAGTGGAATTTTTACCAATTTTGTAACCACCTTTCTGCTTAAAATACCTAGAGAGTTTTCTGTCCTGAACCATGGCAGATACACAAGGGATACAAGGACTGCTTCCCACTCATTGATCCAAGTAGCCCAACTTGATCGATTGTAATTTTTCTCCATTAAAGACAGTAGTGCTATTTCTAGGATCTAAGTGAAGAAGAACTAAAGAGCCTCTTGATGAAAGTGAAAGAAAAGAGTGAAAAAGTTGACTTAAAACTCAACATTCAGAAAACTAAGATCATGGCATCTGGTCCCATCACTTCATGGCAGATAGATGGGAAATCTATGGAAACAGTGAGAGACTTTATTTTGGGGGGCTCCAAAGTCACTGCAGATAGTGACTGCAGCCATGAAATTAAAAGACGCTTGCTCCTTGGAAGAAAAGCTGTGACCAACCTCGACAGCATACTAAAAAGAAGAGACATTACTTTGCCAATAAAGGTCCGTCTAGTCAAAGCTATGGTTTCTCCAGTAGTCATGTATGGATGTGAGAGTTGGACTGTAAAGAAAGCTGAGTGCCAAAGAATTGATGCTTTTGAACTGTGGTGTTGGAGAAGACTCTTGAGAGTCCCTTGAACTGCAAGGAGATGAAACCAGTCAATCCTAAAAGAAATCAGTCCTGAATATTCATTGGAAGGACTGATGCTGAAGCTGAAACTCCAGTACTTTGGCCACCTGATGCAAAGAACTGACTCCTTGGAAAAGACCCTGATGCTGGGAAAGATTGAAGACGGGGATGGCAGAGGATGAGATGGTTGGGTGGCGTCACAGACTCAATGAACAGGAGTTTGAGCAAGCCCTGGAAGCTGGTGATGGACAAGGAAGCCTGGTGTGCTGCAGTCCATGGGGTCACAAAGAGTCTGACACGACTGAGTGACTGGACTGAACCGAACTGAGGATGAGATTGTGCTTACTGGTTATTCTGTGGTCTGTGAGGGTTCTGTAAATCATTTCTACTATCTTTTCCTCCCATTCTTGGCTTCTTTTGAGATTTCATTAGCATAGACCTCAACTCAGCAATAAAACTGGCCAGTAATAGATAATAGTACAGCCTGGCCTAAATGTAAAACTACATAGGAAAACATATAGGTAAATGATTCAGATCTTTAACATATTAAGAGCTCTTTTCAATCATTGAATAATAAGAAAACTAACTTGATTGAAAACTATATGAAACACATAAGGGCATATGGAAAAATAGCCAAAGACGGTATTAAAATATTCTTCTTTTTTTTTTCTTATCAATGTAACAAAGATTTTAAAGTAATACTCAGATCTGGTGAAGATGTGTTTCTTATATTGGGCTTCTTATGTGTTTATATGTGCTTCTTATATTCTCATACACCTCCATAAGCTTCTAAAATTCCTTAATTTTCTAGATTGTAAGTTTGGCTACATTAGAATCTGCCTGCAATACAGGTAGACACAGGTTTGATCGCTGGGTTGGGAAGATTCCCTGGAGAAGGGAATAGCTACTTACTCCAGTATTCTTGCCTGGGGAATTCCATGGACAGAGGAGCCTGGTGAGCTGTAGTCCACAGGGTCACAAAGAGGCGAGCATGACTGAGCAACTAACATAAACGTCTTTAGAATATTCATTCTGTTGGATCAGCAGTTTTTAGCTGGAGTCATTTTTGCCCACCATGGGACATTTGGCAATGTCTGGAGATATGATCAGTGGGTACTACTAGCACCTGGTGGATAGAGACCAAGGATGCATCTCAACATTCTTAAACAGGAGAGTCGGCACGAAAAATACATAGCCTGAAATATCAGGAGGGTAGAGGTTGAAAAATTATGTCTTAGACACTAAAATTTTACTCTATTTACCCAAATGAAAACATTGAATGTACTTCAAGATTCATTTATTTATCCTTTTTGGAGAGCAACAAGTCAGTAGCTATTAAAAATTAAAATGCATTTACTTATAATTTTTAATAGCTGTCCATGTTGGAAATGCTAGGACATGTGCATGAAAAGGCACACACACACACACTGGTGTTCTTCTTTGCATTATTTTCAGTAGTGAAATTTTGGAAATGGCCAAATGTCTGTCAGTGGAGTAACAGTTAATGCATGTGCATGCTCTGAGTACCAGAGGATTTGGCTGTCTCACCACCCACCACTACTCTTCTCCTAAGGCCCTGTCCTCCTTTAGAGAGACTCCTATGCAGTAGATAGGCTTGGTGGAAGAATGATTTCCAAGACTCCTTTCATCCTGTCCTTTTCCAGTTTGGAACCAGAAAAGAACTGATATTTCTTTTCTGATCCTTTGGTCACATGACCTGTTCATCACATGACATTACTTTGGCCAATCAGATGGGACTTTAAATCTTCAACCAAGCCAGAGCCAGAGAAGAGCTGAAGGCCAAATCCCTGAGGGGCAGCAGTGGTGGCAGTGGGAGGTGTCTATGGCAGTTCTTGCTGATTGCTGGCACTGACCTCTGTAACCTGGCCCCCCAGAAAGGCCTGTGCTTCTGTTATTGAAAACAGTGCTGGTGGAAGGCCCGGCAGTAGCCCCATAGATAGACACATTCGATATCTGTGTGTGGAGAGTAAATCCCATGGATGGAGGAGCCTGGTGGGCTGCAGTCCATGGGGTCGCTAAGAGTTGGACACGACTGAGCGACTCCACTTTCACTTTTTGCTTTCATGCATTGGAGAAGGAAATGGCAACCCACTCCAGTGTTCTTGCCTGGAGAATCCCAGGGACGGGGGAGCCTGGTGGGCAGCTGTCTATGGGGTCGCACAGAGTCAGACACGACTGAAGCAATTTAGCAGCAGCAGCCGCCGCAGCAGCAGAGAGTATCCCAACTGATATGTTAGAGAATTATAGACAGTCATTAAAAAGGAAGATCATCAGGACATATTAGTAACTGTAAAATCAAATTGAAGAACATTCATTCACTCAAGGAGTGTTTGTTGAGCCATATCTAGTTTCTGCCCTCATGGAGCATTATTTAAAATAGCAAAATAGCAGAAAGAAATTAAGCACAACAATAGTAAAATGAGATAAATTGTAAATTATGGCACATGTATTAAGTGGAAGAGCTAATGTCCACTTGATACAGAAATAAAAATTTTTTTAGTAAATGTATACTATCAGTTTTTATATGTATATATGTGTATTATATATACTAATTGAAATAACATGAATATATTGAGTATATGTACATATTATATATAATGAAACATTAAATTTATATATACATCATATAAGTAAAATATGTAAATATGTCTGTATGTGTGTATGTATATATATATATATATATATATAAATGTAAATTTATTATTTATAACCATAAAATTATTTAAGAATACAGTAAAACATTTGAAATTTCCTAAAGCCATTTTATGACTACACTAAGCCACACTTATTAAATATTCAACATTAAGGATATATGAGCTATATAAACAGATGCATCTATATAACATATCCATAAAACATATATGATACTGAGTTTAAAAAAAAAACACCATTACTATCTTGCTTTAAAACATTCCACACTTCTTGGCCTACATGTGCTGTGCTTAGTCACTCAGTTGTGTCCGACTTTTTGCAACCCCATGGACTGTATGTAGCCCCCCAGGCTCCTCTGTCCGTGGGGATTCTCCAGGCAAGGATACTGGAGTGGGTTGCCATGCCCTTCTCTAGGGGATCTTCCCAACTCAGGGTTCGAACCCAGATCTCCCTCACTGCAGGCAGATTCTTTACCATCTGAGCCACCAGGGAAGCCCATGAATTCTGGAGTGGGTAGCCTATTCCTCCTCCAGGGGATCTTCCCAACCCAGGAATCAAACCGGGGGCTACCTGCATTGTAGGCAGATTCTTTACTGGCTGAGCTATCAGGGAAGCCCTCCATGGCTATGCTCTCCTGAATTTTCCTTTGCTGGTCCTTGAGATATTAGCAGTTACAGAAGGGACTGTGGGCAATAGCTGAGTTGATTTCCCTCCCATTGCCCTGTGGGGGGTGGCCAACAGAGGTCTGGTGCAGTCAGCTGACACAGGAGTGGCCTACTAGAGAGCTGTCTGCATTTCTGGCCTCTGGAATCATCTTTCAGTATGCTCTCCATCTGTAAGCACACACTCTAACATCTTGTATTAAGTGTACTCATGGTGGGATGCATGAAGCTTCTAATACCATCTCTTTTGTTTTGGAGCAGGCAAGGTGGGACCACCTCTTGATATCATGCTGGATGCTCTGAACTGTTCAGCTTTCAGCATACAATGGAAGATGCCTAGGCACCCTCCAAGCCCCATCATGGGGTACACTGTGAGTACCTGGGCACAGGGATTTCTCTAGTGGGTGTGTTGGGGGAACTGCACCTCCTTCCCATCATTGCTCCTTCTCTATCTGGCCTCCTGATATCAGCCGTCTCATGTCGGGGGAGCCTCACTCTCCCTCCATGAAACTGGAGATGTTTCCCTTTAAAGGGCCTTTGTAAGTGTCCTGAAAGTCAGTTGGATCTATTGGGTCCTGACTCTGTTCAGTTCAGTCAGTCAGTTCAGTTGCTCAGTCATGTTTGACTCTTTACTACCCCATGGACTGCAGCATGCCAGGCTTTCCTGTCTATCACCAACTCCCAGAGTTTACCCAAACTCAAGTCCGTTGAATCAAACTTGATGGCATCAGCCATCCAACCATCTCATCCTCTGTCATCCCTTTCTCCTCCTGCCTTCAATCTTTCCCAGCATCAGGGTCTTTTCTAATGAGTCGGTTCTTTACATCAGGTGGCAAAAGTACTGGAGTTTCAGCTTCAGCATCAGTCCTTCCAATGAGGGATGGAGGAGCCATCATGGTCAACACAAGAGTCTGAAATGCAGTACTTAGATGCAATCTCAAAAACAACAGAATGACTCTGTTCAGGGATGGGAAAATAGAAACTCAGTGGAAGACATGCTTCTTGCTCTCCAGTTGCCCATAGTCAAATTTGGAGACCAAAGCAGAAACATGGGAAATGATAGGGAGTCATTGTCGTCAGTAAGGACAAAATACTGTAAAACCTGAATGAAAGTGATGGGGTGGACTGGTAAAGTGGACAAGGGGACAGAGAATGCATTTCTACCTCTGAGAGGTAAACGATTGGCCTTTTAAAAAATATTTTCTTTGAAAAGTGTTTTTAAAAATGAGTCAACGTTTTTAAGTTAGGAGATTTCAGATAAATTCTTGGAATTCTTGAAATTTCTGTGACTATATCCTCACCCCAGGCCCACAAGCCTGCTGGAGCTGAGCTGTCCACTGGGCTGTAAACTCCCCACGAGACCCCAGACCCACCATTCCCTCCTGTCTCCCGTTCACCAAGGGAGAGAAGGCATTTATCAAGCCCTTATCCTGTCGTCATTTTAAAGCAGAGAAATGTATTTCTGGATTCAAGTAGACGCAAAAGTGGGAAAATGAAAGACTACCCGAGAGAATGGTGGTTTCAGGGAAAAATACTGGGAGGTGGGTCGGCCCTCTGCACCCCACTTTACACTGTGTCTTCTTCCCGGCTTCTACAGGCTTAGGAGTTTGTGACCCCAGCCGGGTATGTCTGATGTTTGCTGACAAAGGGCTGGTGTGTGAGAGGTGAGACAGCTCACGTCAAGACCCACTGTGGTTGTGAGTGCAGCTCCAACCTTGGGTCCTCGGTCTGGTGGAGAAGTGCCAGCCCCGCTGACGCTGGATGTCTGCCTCTTTCCCAGGTCTTTTACTCTGAGGTCGGCGTGGACAAATCCCTGCAGGAGCGGTCCTATGGTGTGCCGCCCGGCCTGGATACCCCGGCCTCTGTGAGTAGCTCCATCCTGGCAGCCCCCCCAGAGCACACCCTGTGAGTGACATTTCACTGATGTTCAGAAGGATTTCTAATTTGGTGTGTGTGTGTGCCGCTGTATGTATAATAATAACAACTGCTTGTATAATCCTTTGGAATTTGGAATGTCTTTCTTGGCCATAACCCCATCACATACATCTCTATCCTCAGAAAGGCAGCCGTGTGAGGAATGTTTCCATGGACTCAGTCCACCCCATTTATCCTGCCAGAAAACAGCCACCTTACAGCTGTTTTTTACCCCCCGCTTCTTTTCTCTATAAAATTCAATTCTGTTTTTTTTTTAAATCTCAATAAAGCTTTATAAATAAATGTGACACATTTGTATCTTCTCAACTGCCTGGAGACATAATGCAGAAGAAAATGATGTAATTGGAAATGTATATTCAAACGGCGCAAGTTGTTTGTTTTTGTTCTGCAGCCGGCATCCTGTCCTTCCACTAACCAACTGCGGGCTCTTCATCTATTTTTCTTCTGTTTCCTGTCAAGGTCTCTCGGGGTGAATTTCTCTGCCTTAGGCATGTTCTGTCTTCTTTTCTTTCACTTGCTGTCTCCTTCTCCATTCTACTACAATTAATCTACAGACTAGAGCCTTTTTAATTGCTCTGCAAGGAGTTAGTATCAGTGCCCAGAATCCTGCAGCTTATCAGCACTGGTGGTGGAGGTGGTGTCTGTAACTCCTGTCTAGTAGATGCCTGCTGGGCGCTGCACCGAGAAACCTACTTGTCATCCATGATGAGTAACCATAATACTGAGAATCTGTCACCTGCCAGCCACGCTCCCTCATGCTTTACATTTCTTTTGCCATTTAATCCTTACAACTATCCTATGACCTGACAAGGATGCTGAGACTCAGAGAGGTGAAGTGACATTCTTCAGATCATACATTAGCAAGTAACAGTTGACTGTAAACCCAGGGCAGACTGCATTCTGAGCCCTGCCCTGGCTATTTTTACCAGAGCACTCATGATTCAAAAAGAAGAGATGCATGTCTTCAGCTTGCTTGTATTTTGCACGCTGCTTTTATTCTTAGACTTTTGCTTAAGTACCCCTCAGTTGCCGCAGAAGCCCTCAGCCCCAGCCTCTGTGATTTATTCTGTCCTAAGAGGGGGCGATTGGGTTGTTGTCGTTGTTGTTCAGTCGCTCAGTCCTGTCTGACTCTTTGCAACCCCATGGACTGCAGCACGCCAGGCTTCCCTGTCCTTCACTGTCTCCCAGAGTTTGTGCAGAGTCATGTCCATTGAGTCGATGATGCTATCTAAGCATCTCATCTTCTGCCTCCACCTTCTCTTTTGGCCTTCAGTCTTTCCCAGCATCAGGGTCTTTTTCAATGAGTTGACTCTTTCTATCAGGTGGCCAAAGTATTGGAATTTCAGCTTCAGCATCAGTCCTTCCAATGAATATTCAGGGTTGATTTCCTTTAGGATTGACAGATTTGATCTCCTTGCAGTCCAAGAGACTCTCAGGAGTCTTCTCCAATACCACAATTCAAAAGCATAATTTTTTTGGCACTCAGCCTTCTTTATTAATTCTCAAGTTCATACATGACTACTGGACAAAACCGTAGCTTTGACTATACAAAACTCTCTGAAAAGTGATGTCTCCGTTTTTTAATACACTGTCTAGGTTTGTCATAGCTTTCTTTCCAGGGAGCAAGCATCTTTTAACTTCATGGCTGCAGTCACCATCCAGTGATTTTGGAGCCCCCAAAAATAAAATCTGCTACTGTTTCCATTTTTTCTCCATCTATTTGCCATGAAATGGTGGCACCAGATGTCATGATCTTAATTTTTTTCATATTGAGTTTCAAGCCAGCTCTCCTCTTTCACTTTCATCAAGAGACTCTTTAGTTCCTCTTTGCTTTCTGTAATTAGAGTGGTATCATCTGCATATCTGAGATTGTGAATACTTCTCCTGGGAATCTTGATTCCAGCTTGTGATTCATCTAGCCCAGCATTTTACATGATTTACTCTGCATATAAGTTAAATAAACAGGATGACAATATACAGCCTTGACATACTCCTTTCCCAGTTTTGAACCGGTCAATTGTTCCATGTCTGTTGCTTCTTGACCTGCATACAGGTTTCTCAGGAGACAGGTAAGGTTCAACTATTATTCCCATCTCTTTAAGAACTTTCTAAAGTTTTTTGTGACCCACACACTCAAAGGCTTTATTCTTTCCATTAACTATACCTAGGTGTGAGAATATGCTACCAATTTGTAGTATTTGATTACCTTGCTGATTTCAACAAATGTTCACAGTTGCCACTCTGCCCAGCACAATATCACACATGGTTGCTGTTCTTGGGCAGCTTTTGGGGAAATCACGTTTACACTGGATCTCCCAGGTGGTGCTAGTGGTAAAGAACTCCCTGCCAATACAAGAGACATAAGAGACACGGATTCGACCCCCATGTAGGGAAGATCCCCTGCAGAATGAAATGGCAACCTACTCCAGTGTTCTTGCCTGGAGAATCCCATGGACAGAGGAGCCTGCCGGGCCACAGTCCATTGGGTGACAAGGAGTAGGAAGACTGAAGTAACTTAGCACATGCTCACACATCTTTACACTAGATAAAACAATTAGAGAGCAACGTGAGGCCAGATTTCATTCACATGCCACTTACCAGACAGACTGAGGTTGAGATTAGTGTAGGAACAGGTGTTCCAGAGGTAAAATTTGGGGCTGAGATTTGAAGCAGGGGCAGTTTCTGGAAAAGGCAAAGAAGACAGGGGACTTCAAATCATTTGAACCAAGAGACTGAACACTCAAGTGTGCATACACGTTCTTGTGCTTGTGTGTTTGGGTGGGGGAGGGGGGATTGCAGAATACACAGTGGAGAGAGGAAATGATGATTGGCGATAAAGGCAATGAGTCAGGAAGCGGGAGGGAAGAGGTCTGGTATAGCAGAGTGGGCTGACATGCATTCAGATTCCTGTATGATAACAAACCACCTGGGTGGCTTACTGGGTCTCAGCTTCCTCATCAACAGAACAGGGATTTGAATAGGATCTACATCATGGGTAGTGTGTCTGTGGTTCCCAGCCTGTGTACTATGGTACTTCAGGGCTCTGCAGCAAACTCACAGGGGCCTTGTGGAATATTTGAATGTTGCACGGGAAATAGCAACATCTGTGTAAACTTCCACTACCAAATCTTTGGGGTATAACTATTGAATAAATGGAACTGTTAGGGAGTTTTTTTTCTGGATTGGTGGTGCTGCTAATCCAGTATTGTTTTATACTGAGAACAGAATAAGTTTGGGACCCTCTGTACTCGCATCATCCTACAGCATAAGGATGTTGTGGACATTAAACAAGGTCATGGTCCTAGAACCCTCAGCACCACCCCTGGTGCAGAAGAAGGACTGAGTGAGGGCTGGAGAGAATCCACCTCGCCAAGGCGTGTGTTTGCTGCCCTTGACCGCACACGGCGGAAGCGCGGCTACTCTGCGGGTTCCTTTTAGTTCCTGCGAGCCTTACTTTCCTCTCCGTTTAATATTGTTTTTTTTCTCCTCTCCAGGGACGATTGGATCATCAGATGATTTTTGTAAGTACGCTTCAAAAAGTTAAACCCTTGCCCCAGCCCAGGAGTCAGGGGGTCTCTTTTCATCAAAATGTCTATTTTTCCTGCATCTTCCTCATCGATTAAGGCCCACAGAGAGTGCTTGGTTCTAGTGGAAGCAGCAAAGGTTGGGCATACGGGTGAATTTTTAATCATTTAGAAAGAAATGGCTTGTATTTCACCTGGAAGAGTGAAGTTAAAAGCAATATTTTTAAAGTTTGAAGTAATTTAAGTTCTGCTCCCAAAATGAAAAAGATTGAAAAGGAGAGAAAATATTTCAGTCAGCAAGCCCTCCTGCAGGAAGTGCTCCCCTACCCCCCCTTCTTTTTTCCTCACTTTCTCTAACAATTCTAGATCTTGTCAATGAGACCAGACTGGGTACCTAAACCTGGCTGATTGACTTTCTGGACTGATCGCCAAACAGAGGATTGGGTTGACAAATGGTTAGTCTGATTCAAATGAAGAATTGACCAAAATAACCTAGTGGTTGCTGCTGCTAAGTCACTTCAGTCATGTTCAACTCTGTGCAACCCCATAGACAGCAGCCCACCAGGCTCCCCCATCCCTGGGATTCTCCAGGCAAGAACATTGGAGTGGGTTGCCATTTCCTTCTCCAATTCATGAAAGTGAAAAGTGAAAGTGGAGTCGCTCAGTCGTGTCCGATTCTTATCGACCACCTGGACTGTAGCCCACCAGGCTCCTCCATCCATGGGATTCTCCAGGCAAGAGTACTGGAGTGGGGTGCCATTGCCTTCTCCATAACCTGGTGGAGTAGGTGGAATTCTGATATTTTCTTTGACACTCTGCCTATGTAAAAGCTTCTGATTTGGTTAGCATTTGGTATCCACACTTTTTAATCCCATGGACAGAACAGGCTGGTGGTCTACAGTTCCGAGGTTTGCAAAGAGATGGACACGACTGAAGCAACTTAGCACCCATGCGCACACCATCAGTTAAAAATTATTTGAACATATACCAGAGTACCAATATATGTATGTATTTGTAAATGATATATCTGCTACTCTACTAACATATTGTGTACATTCTAAAATCCTACCAAATTTTAAATGAGATAAAATAGAGAAACTTCTTATGCTTTCTTCGGATATTTCAGTAAATTTTGTCTTGCTAACTAAGGGGGAATAAACCATCACCCTGCTTTGGATTTCACTGATCTGGCTGACCCAGAATAGTGATGCTATTTGGGTCTTACCCAAGGTTAAGGGATAAAGCAGACAGGAATCATGGGACTTGCATCTGGTCCCAGCTCTGTCACTAGAACAAGGGTAACCGTGGGAAAGTCTCTGAGCCCCTGAAAACATCTCTTGACTATAAAACAAAGGGGCTGGTTAGTAATGGTTTCCACCTGAGGGTTTCTTTGTTCCCTGTGGCATATGGAAGCATTTGGGCATTCTAGTGATCAAACCTCAGGAATACTGACTGTCCTGTGATAAGGGTAGATCCATACGAGGGAGGTTTTTTCAGCCCCAAAGCCAGTACTGCCCTTCTTGGAAAACCCTGAATGATACTCTTTCTGTGATCACTCAGGAAATGGAAATCCTTCCAACTCTTCCCCCTACTCTGGCCTGCCCTGCCTTCCTTGGGACCTTTGAAAGAAGGCTGTTTGGGAGATAACCCTTTTCTGTTTCCTTGTGCCTCCCATCTAATGATGCTAAATATTCCCAACTTCTATTAAGGCAACCAAAGCACAGATTTGACTTGTGAAATCAAATGTGATGTTGAATCCAAGGTCACTAGCCACTAGTGAAGGTTATTTTAAAGGAATTATAAAATTTCTGTGTTGAAACCCTGGCCTAGAGGAGTTAAGTGGAGTCCCTGAAAGCACACAGCTCTTTGGCTGCAGAGCCTGGGTCTCCTGGCCCCTAGTCCAGCGCGCTCCCACTTCATGCCACCTCTCCGCTGTGCTCACTGGATGCCCTCCTGTAGGGACAACCTGACCAGACCAGTGAACAAGGCAACATCCAACTTCATTTCTGGAAACAAATGATTTGGTTTTCCAGCAGGAGGAAAAAAGTACAGCATGAATGGGGTTAAAGGTGAGGTCTGATTCAGGGTCAGAGGTTTAAGTTCGGAACCATTTAATACAGTTTCCTCATTGCACAGGGAACAGGGATTCAGTTAAAAATAGTTCTGTGATTTCGGGGGCTCCTTTTACATAGCTGTCCAGGTTGTTTTTGTACATTGGGTCCAGTATGAAGTAAAATGAAAGTTTAGCAGTCCCCAAACCCAAGGGTAAAGGGTGGCACAAGGGTAAAGAATCTGCCTGCCAGTGCAGGAGACATGGGTTTGACCCCTAGGTTGGGAAGATCCCCTGGAGAAGGAAATGACAACCTACTCCAGTATTCTTGCCTGGAAAATTTCATGGACAGACGAGCCTGGCAGGCTATAGTTCACAGGGTTGCAAAGATGAGCAGCACAGGAGCATGAGACAAACACAAAATAAAGCTATTTTGCAGCAGTGCACCCATCTTTGCTCTGTCTCTAAGCAAAGTATGGGAGGGAACAGAGGAGACTGGAATTCATTCAGGCTTCTACTCCAAGAAAGCAATTTCTTTTTCTTTGTTTTTCACCGTTCTGTGCAGCAAGAGGTCCAAGAGAGAGAAGTATTTTGACTCATTTTCAAACTTCCACAAGACAACAAAACACTTTGTTTTTCTACTTTGAAAAGGGTATATTTAGCATCTTATCTAGTTTGATGCAAGGCTTAAGTAGTTGCCATGAGACATTTAAGGACAGCAATAGAAAGATTTGTGGAATTATGCAGCATTTTACTAAAGAATTCAAGGGTTATCACAAGTCATACTATTCTGAGGGATTCCATTTGGAAGGAGAGATGCAAGAGGAAGAAGAGATGATTAAGGCACTGAATCCAGCTTCTCTTTTAATAACCCCAGCTACTCAGTCCCCTTGACCTCACTCCCTTATGCTCACCTACCAGCCTGTCAGCTCAGGAAAAGACCGGAAAAGACTGGAAATAGTTTCTGAGAGGGTAACACTTCACCTTTCAGAATATACCTGGGCTAAAGGTCATACCAATAATTCCATGTCTAACAAAAAATTTAGTTGTTTTTTCATCCACATTAAGAACTTCTATTAGTGTAATTCCCCTTGATTTTTAATGATCGTCTTTACATTTCTGATAACATAAATTTCCTTGTTTACAGATAAAATAATCTGATCTTTGGTGTTTATGTTATGAATTTTTGTTCATTTAAATATTATTTAATATTTTTCGTTCATCTATTATCCAATTAGAACTTTGTTCATTGAGTCAAACAAAGCAGGTTCAAATCCCCACTTTGCCACTTAATAAATATACAACCTTGAGCAAATCATTCGCTTTTTCAGAATTCAGTTTTCTCCTCTGGAAATGAAAATAAGAGTGATACCTACCTCACAGGGCTGACGGAAGAATTAAATCAGGCTCTGTATGTTTCTGGAGCAGAGGAAACACTCAATAAATGGTAATTAATGGTAGCTGTGTTTGGTATTGATGCATAGCTCATATCTGCAGTAGTCTATAAAACCACATCACCACCCCCATACTTCATACAGTGTGATAACTTCACGGGAGGAAAGAATTCTAAAGCAAAAGCCCATGAGAGCACTGGATTGGTTTGAAAATGTATTTCTGCTTCTCTGGGAAAAACCTGGGAGTGGCAGGTGGGAGAGGAGCAAGACAGCAGCCCTGTTATACCTGCTGCCTCCAGCCTCTTAACCACCCAACTTGACATGCATCAGGAGACAGATGGTGGAACTGGGATGCACAGACGCAGAGAATTAGAGCAAGGGTGAGGGTGGGGGCCGTGGGGCTGGGAAAACAGGACCATATGTTCAGCAAAGACCCTTCATGCAGTTACACGTAGGATGGAGTCTTTGGGGAGAGAAGGGACTGAAGATGGGAGACACACACCCGCCCTGGAGGCTGTAGAAATGGCCCAAGTAAGGATTCAAGGGAAATGAAAGGAGGGAGCAGGTCCAGAAGGCATGTGGATGCGGCTGGGGACAGATTGATAAAAGGAAGTCAGCCTTGTCTCTGTGTTACTAACTCCAGATCTAGGGCAGAGATATAGAAGCTGATGATCCAGTCGGAGGGGTTATTAGGAGAAGCTGGTTCTTGATGAGGTGATCTGTGTATGGCAGACACCTTGGTTTCATTTCTTTCACTTATTCACCAGTTGTTCATGTATTCATTCATCATAAGAGCATTGCTTGGAAATTTGCTCCATGTCTGGCAATGCTGTTCCAAGCTTTGGCATGCCAGAGGAATACGAACTTGTCCTGTGCCCTCAAGCGGGTGGGGAGAAGGTGACCAGTGAGCACTTACAGTCTAAGGTGAGTGTTGCTGCACCGAGGTACACCAAGGGCACCAGGGAGGCATAGAGGGGGGACGCCTAACCAGACTGGGGTCGGGGGGCCAGAGAAATGAGATAATGTCTCAGCTGAACTGAGTCATGGATGAGCCAGGCAGACATGGAGAGAAGGGCATTTCTCATAGAGCGGGCCGCAGGTTCAAAGGCCCCGAGGCAAGGAATTGAATGGCATAAATTTGAGCCCTGCCAAGTTCTTCAGTATGACCGGAATGCAGAATGTAAGGAAAGAAGGTGGCATGAGATGATGCTGGAAGAATAACCAGGGGGACGCAAAGGTGGTATCGTAAGTGGAACGTGGCGTGATTGGATTTGGGGTTAAGAGAGTTGCTCTAGCAGTGTGCAGTCCAGATTGGATGTGCAGAAAGCACTGGAGGCTGGGAGAGCCAGAGGCATTGCCGTCATTGTGGGGACTTGGACTTAAACGGCCGTGAAGATTAAACTACATGGACAGATTCATGTGACATGCAAGAGTATTGGTACTCGACTGAATGATGGTTAGAGAGCAGGGGTGGACAAGTGTTGAGAATTTCTGGTTTGGGTAATGAGGGAGAGAATACAACAGAGAAGTAGTTTTTTGTTTTGTTTTTGGTGGTTGGAGGAGTGATTAGATGAGCTTTTGTTATGTTGAACTTGAGGCTGTCATAAACTCATGACGAGATCAAGAGGCGGCTTCGAGCGGGGGATGGAGGGAGGTGTCATACGAAGGTGTCAGAAGCTTCGGGAGTAGTACATGAGCTTGCCTAAACAAGGCTGCCCAGTGAGAGGAGATGGTGAGGGGTGAACTTCGGGGAAAGACCAACACCGAAGGGGCCGGCAGAGAATGGGGAGAGGGTGAGAGATACTTGAAAAGAGAAACAGAAGTAGAAAGAGACGAGGAGGAACAGACACAGTTACCAAGGGAACCGAGATATTTAAGAGGCAAAGGTGGGTCACAGTATTGAAAGCTGCAAAAAGTCGAGTAAAGATTAGAGACATCCCCACTTGGTGGACTGCACAGTTGTTGTGGCAACTTGGTAGAAACATCTCAGTCGTTTGCAGTGAGGAGAGGCCAGATGGGAGCAGGGTGAGGAGGGACAGGAGGTGAGGAAGTGGAGACAATTTCAGGAGGGTTTTGTCTCTGGAGAGGTGAGAGGGGTGCATGCATGGTGGTGAAGAATTGATTGCTTTGAAGATGAGAGTGACTTGAGCACAGTAATGAAGGATCTGGTAGGTAAGGGAGAGGTTGGAGATACAGGAGGAAGAGAGGAGGGGAGACAGGTGGAACTCAGAGGTCAGGCAAGCCCAGGACCAGTGGCTCACAAACCTGGCTGCCCATATTAGCATCGCCTGGAGAGCTTTAAACAGACTCAGGCCTGCTGCCCAGAAGTTCTGATTTAAGTGGTCTGGAGTAGAATCTAGCATTGCTATTTTATTTTTAGATGTTTGAGTGATTTTAAAATGCTTTCAGGGTTAAGGGCTACTATAGTAAGTATTCAATAATTATTTGTTGTTAAAAAAGTTTTGTTGATCTATTGATTAGTTCTCCTTATCAACAATGAATATTTAGTCATTTGCAGGGGATGTTGTGAAGAAATATAAGACAGGATGCCTGCTCTCAAGTGGCTTGTAATCCCATGGGAGAAATAGTAAAAATTTTAATATACGAAAGTGCTAATTTAGTGGTGTAACACTTACTGGGGTAAGATTGAGTCTGTGTGGTCAGGTGTCAAGGGGATATTTGGGCCTCAGAAGTGGTAGGACCTAGGTAAGTGGAGAAGAGGAGGAGTTTTAATGTCCAAGACAATAATCATTACAATCCTGTTTCTTGAGGATGGCCTTGGAACCAGTGACTTTACACACATTACCCCACATGCTATAACTGTGCAAGATAGTTATCCATCATCCCCATTTACAGAGGAAAAAACTGATGCTCTGGGTATTTAATATGAAGGCCACAGCTAACAATAAGTGTCAAGAGTCAGGATTCAAGCCCAGGACTGATAGATTCCATGTCAGTATCATTTTCACTACAATGTGCTGAGACCATTGTGACCTAGGCTCCCACTTACTATATAGCACTGAAGCCTCCAGCTGGGGCATCGCTGGTGGCTCAGATGGTAAAGAATCTACCTATAATGCAGGAGACTTGGGTTTGATCCCTGAGTCAGGAAGATCCTTTGGAAAAAGGATTGGCTACCCACTCCAGTATTCTTGCCTGAAGAGCTCCATGGACAGAGAAGCCTGGAGAGCTACAGTCCAGAGCATCGCACAGAGTCAGACACGACTGAGCGACTAAGCACACAGCACACACAAGCCTCAAGGTGGAGTGAGTCCACTTCAGCTGGGGCTTCTTGGTCAAGGCTTCTGCGCAGGTGAAGTTCACACACACACATTCCTCATCCATCCTAGTGGCTTTCAATGTGAAAGTGGTAGTCGCTCAGTTATGTCCAACTCTGCGACCCCATGGACTGTAGCCTGCAAGGATCCTCTGTCCATGAGACTCTCCAGGCAAGAATCCTGGAGTGGGTAGCCATGTCCTTTTCCAGAGGATCTTCCCAACCCAGGGATCAAACCCAGGTCTCCTGCACTGCAGACAGGCTCTTTTCCATCTGAGCCACCAGGGAAGATCCCACCATGACCCACCAGCAGCATCACTTGGGACCTTCTCAGGAATGCAGATTCTCAGATGCTTCCCAGATTTACTGAATCAGAAACCCTGGGGGTCAAGCTTAGCAATTTGTTTTAAGAAGCCCTCATGGTGATTCTGATGCAATTTGGGAACCAGATTTTGAGTGCCTCCTTTATGGATGCAAATTAAGACCTCAGTTTGCCGTTGTGGCTAGTACCTGAGCATCGGTGATAAGCAAATGGAAAGAAAGGGCTGGGGGATTCCAACCCTGGAAAAGATCCTTACCTGAATTCCAGCAGCCTAGTACTCTTATTGAAGAACTAGATGTTAAGAGCAACAGCTGATAAGATGAAGGAGTCCTAGTTCTAGGACAGTGTATATATTCCAATAAAACATAATTCACTAGTCTTTGGAAATACGTCATGGTGCTTTTCTCTTTGCAAATTAAAATACTTGGCTAATCCTAGAGAAAGCAAAGGACTTCCCAGGTAGCTCTAGTGGTAAAGAACCTACCTCCGAATGCAGGAGACATAAGAGACATGGATTTGATCCCTGGGTGCAGAAGATCCCCTGGAGGAGGGCACAACAACCCACTGCAGTATTCTTGCCTGGAGAATCCCATGGACAGAGGAGCCTGGCGGGCTACAGTCCATAGGGTTGCACTGGGTCAGACATGACTGATGTGACTTAGTACACGTGCACACGGAGAAAGCAAAACAATCTCCCAAGCAAATTTCACAAGGGCCTCAAGATGCAGCCCTCATGGAAATGGTCTGGTTTGCCTCAAAGGAACTTCTGATCATTGATACATTTCATGTTTGGTCATCTACAGGAGGAAGTGATCAGAGATTTGAAACCAGGCACTGAATACCGCGTGAGCATGGCAGCTTACAGCCAGACTGGCAAAGGGCGGCTCAGCTCTCCTCAGCATGTTACCACTTTGCCTCAAGGTAAAATGGGTCTGATTCATTAAGAATAAGAACTGTTATTTAGGGCTATTCATTCATTCCTCCATTCAGTATATATCAATGAGGACCGACTCTGTGCCAGGCATTGTGCTACACTAGGCTCTGGGAATTCAGTGGTGAACAAGAACAGGCACAGCCCCTGCCCTCTTAAAACTTAGGGGGATGGGTCAAGATATTATCTATTTAGTGTGTGGCCATAGATAGTGACAAGTGTTTTCCAACATGATATAAGCTCTTCTTTTGTAAGATCTGATGTAGAGGTGCAGTAAGAATTCTCTAAGGACATAACTACTAAGTAGAGATATGATAGGTAAGTGGGAATTAGGAAGGTGAGGAAGAGGGGTGGGAAAAGAGATTTTACAGGCCAGGGAAATCTAACAAATGCTCATTGAGTTGGTGGTGCGGTGGGTACTTGGGGACAAAGGTGGTCTGAAAGCATCGTTGCTCTCAGGAGCTCCCTGGGGAGGGAGAGGTGCATGGTTAGCATGTAACTCAGTGTATCTGAGTCCACTCACAGCTCTGGAGCACTCAGAGGGAGCACTTCCTCACCTCAAGTCTTAGGAGGGTTTCAGAAAAAACCATATCTTTGGCCTGGCTTTTGAAAAGTTCATAAGATTTTGTTAGGAAGAGGAGGCAGGAAAAATATTTCTGGCCGAAGCAACAGTGTAAGCTGGCAGATGTGAAAGTCTGGATATGAAAATAGTAACAGCAGTGACCTTGGGGTGATAGAATCATCCTACATCTTCACACATGAGAGCTTTTCCAGATGTCTTAACCATTGGTATGTATTCTGATGATGGGGGTGGGAGGAAGGGAGGAGGTCCACACACAGAAGAGTGGAAAGTAAGTGTCATTAATTTTCTTCATAAGTAAATATCAAGGGGCTTCCCTGATAGCTCAGTTGGTAAAGAATCTGCCTACAGTGCAGGAGACCCCAGTTCAATTCCTGGGTCGAGAAGATTTGCTGGAACAGGGATAGGCTACCCACTCCAGTATTCTTGGGCTTCCCTTGTGGCCCAGCTGGTAAAGAAACTGCCTATAATGCAGGAGACCTGGGTTCGATCCCTGGGTTGGGAAGATCCCCTGGAGAAGGGAAAGGCTACCGCCCTCCAGTATGCTGGCCTGGAGAATTCCATGGACTGTATAGTCCATGGGGTCGCAAAGAGTTGGACATGACTGAGCGGCTTTCACTTTCAAGTAAATATCAATTCCAATACACGCACAGAGGTCTTAAAGGGTATACAACACTGTATGTCCTGGGGTCAATAGTCTGCACATAATTTAATTTAGTTGGATTTCCAACCAGGGGTGCTTGGGGAGGAAGGGAAGATCAGCTGTCATTGATGAACCTTATACGAATCCAGTGGAGAATCCAGTTGTGATTTGGGGGTGTATGCTTGTTTTGGTTTGGACTTTGAGAGGCTGTTCTGAACAGAGATGTTTAGGTTGTAGAAAGCACATGTTTTTTGGATACATGAAACCTCTCCAACAGCAAAGACTACAGCCAACTCAAGTTTGCTGTCCTGCCTAGATTCCTGCCTGCCTCCAGCAGCACCCCAGCAGCCGCACGTCATTGTGGTTTCTGATTCCGAGGTGGCCCTGTCTTGGAAACCTGGAGAGAGTGCAGGAAGCTCTCCTATTCAGTACTATTCTGTGGAATTCACCAGGTAAGTCTGTGTGTCACATTCAGAAGCCAAATGTATTGACCGCCGGCATTCCAAACACCATAGCAGTCTCCATTGCCTGTGTATTGAAGAGATGTCAAAGGCTTGGAGGCCTGACTTGGGCCAACACTAGTCTCTAGCCTTCTTTGATGGTGGGTCATCTGGTAAACCTATCTATATTCACCTCTTCCCCATTTCCCTGCCTCGGTCAGACTGTCCTAGGCTCGGAAAACTCCCGAGGTACCACTGCCAGCAAGCTTTTCAAGCTCACCACTGCATTTCAAGCTCAAAACATAACTCCCTGGCTCTGAAATATGATGATTAAAGTGTATGTTTGATGGTGACTTTTCTCGAGGGAGAGGAAAAAAAAAAACCTTTAAAAGCAAGTGCAGGGGATTATTTTCTTTACATCCATATTGCTGGGGGCAAGTTTCTTGGTTTGGTTTCAGCTTTTTTCTCTCATCTACTTCTCCAGCTCTCATATTCAGCTCATCAGAGAGTCGAGGAGTGATTAGAAGTTCTTCTAAGAACTTACAGGTGTAAAAACATGGCTTCTTACATGTAAAAACATGTAATTTTAAGCAAAAACAAAAACCAGAACGCCCCAGCCAACCAAGGAGCAAAAGCAGTTCTCCATCGAGGACTCTCCCTTTGAGTTCTAGTTGCTGCTGAATTTTGAATGGAGCACCTAGCTGAGGAAAACAAAGTTCGTGGAGTTGGTGTTCTCTACATTAAAAGTGACAGGGTTTGTCTGAGGCCAGTTGCTTCATGGATTCATAAAGAGACTTATTGAGCACCTCACTCCCGAGGCTCTCTGAAACTGGGACAGAGGATTCTGCTAAGATTTGATTAGCTCTGCTTCCGTTTCTTGACTTCCTAGCTTATTTTTTGGTAGTAGAAAACAGATATTTGTTTCTTCAGAGAAGTCCTGCACTGAGTCTCTTTAAGGCTTGAGTACAGAGCTCATTTCAGGAAGGACTTACTGAACTGCAAGTGGCAGGAGCTTGAAAGATGAGACCGTAATGTACCAGTCCCTGTGACGGTCAAGCCCTGTGACAAATCTAAATTCGAGGAAGACGAACTCCGTGTCACATCAGCAGCCTGTCTCCCTCCGTCTCTGTGCTGTGTTTCTCCCTTTATTGGCTTTATTTTCAGGCTCTTCCAACACTGTGGCAAGATGGCCAGCAGGCACTGAAAGCTTGCTGTCTGCTAGCCTGGCTCCCCACTGGAGAAGAGTGGGCCTTTCTCAGTGGACCCATTAGAGCCTTAGGATTCATTCTAGTTGGCCAAGCTCCAGTCCCAGTCATAGTGGCCAAGGAAAAAAGTATCCTAATTAGCCAGGCACCTAAATTCTGAGTTCTGGAACTAAGCTGGTGGGTCACTCATATCTGAAGTATACGAATTGAGGGTTCCTTAAGGTTGCATCCTTAAAGGAAAATTGTGCAATTAATGGAAAAGGGAGGAACAGATGCTGGGAAATTTTAAAAATAAATAAAAGATGTTCTCAGCAAAGCTCCAGACCAATGCCCTTCATTGAAGATAATCTACAGTCCTGCTGTTGAACAGATTTGGTAGGCAAAGCCCGGAATGTGCCTGGAGTAGAAAGATTCTAAGCCTGGTTCAAATAGTAGTAAAACCGCAACAATAGAAGATCTTAAAACTTAGCTTTCTCATCTGTGAAACTTAGAGTGAAACTTATAATTTCTAATTTACTTGTCCAACACAAGCAAAGCAAAATGTAATACTTGCAAATTTTGAAAAAATGTGCACTGTTTTTCATAGTAGCCCAGCAGATCATCTCTGTAACTTCCAGCAAAGATGATGGCTACCATTTACTGTTAATTTTGTGGTAAAACCTGTGTTTTTTAAAAATTTAAGTCTGACATATTAGTAAAAGGTGAAAATTACAGTTTCTTGACCTGTATGTGGGCTTCCCAGGTGGTTTAGTGGTAAAGAATGTTTGATCCCTTGGTCGGGAAGATCCCCTGGAGAAGGAAATGGCAACCCACTCCAGTATGCTTGCCTGGGAAATCCCATGGACAGAGGAGCCTTGTGGGTTACAGCCCATGGGGTTGCAAAAGAGTTGAACATGACTTAGGGACTAAACAACAACAACCTGTGCCAACAAATGCAAAGTAGAATATAAAGGATGGATTTAGAACCAGAACTGGAAGGGACGCGTGCTGCCTCTCTGCCACCAGCAGGGGGCACTGTGTAAGTCACTTTGCCTCCTTTAGCCACACACAGTGGCTTCTACAGTTTGAAGTCTCCAAAAGGAGAATGTTTTAAGAGGACTTTGGTAAAAATAGATTTATTTGGAAGAGGGAATGAGAAAGTCAGGAGGGGGATGGAGGACATATGACTTGTGTTACAGAAGTCACTTCTACAGGCAATGAGGTTTCTAAAGGGGTCTGACTCCATGGAGTTCTCTTTGGAGCATAGATTTCCTCTTGAATTTGCTTATCAAAAAGACAGGAGCCATTTTTCCCTGGTAAAACTTCCCACCCTTCCAGGCTTGGCTGGCCTGTGGATTAAGGAGGTAGGCCTAGGGGTCGAAGGAGCAGTGATGTGAGCACGGCGTATGCTTTTTTTCTGTGCTGGCCTTGAGAGGCAAGTTAGGCTCACAGGAAACTGTATCGCAGCTGCTGCTGAGTCAGAACAAGGGCAGGTGACACAGCCCCCAAAAGCACTGACTACGATGTCGTTATGTGGGTGATAAATAAATATGGAAGATAGCTTCTTCCCACCTTATTTATAGTGTGCATCAGGAAGAGACCAAGTAAATTCACATACGAGAAAGAACTTTGTAGATGTCAAAAATCTAAACAAGTGTAAGGTGTATATGGGTGTTATGTACCTACATTTAAAAATTATAATTCTTCTCCAACAAAAAATGCATCTTAACATTGAGAATGTTATTACCTCGAACAGTTGAGGGACTCAGGCTCCAAATTCTATGTATAAATATTTTAAAGGTATATACCATTTTAACAAACTGTTAATTTATTTATTTTTTTTAATGTTTATCTTAACAAGTATGTCTTTACAATGTCCTGGAAAGCTAGGTTCAAACTGAAGTGTTCCAAATGGAATATGGTGGAATGGGGAAAGCTGGCTTCTGGTTCCAGCTCCTATACGAGGGATTCTGCTTCTGTTATCTCTTCCGAATATGTACTCTTAGTCAAGTCAGTTTATCTCAGAACTTCTATTTCCTCGTCTGTAATATTAAGCTAATGTGACCTTCATTGAAGAATTGTTGCTTATAGTCTTCAAAAAGTTTATTGATAGTAGACATTCTGTATCTGTTTCCTTTTCCTCATGCAACTGTTCCCGCTTTACAAAGAAAGAAATTGGGAATCAGGTGCTTAAGTTGCTTTGCCAAGGTAAAATGACTGGTTAGGGACAAAATGAAAATTAAACTTCAAGTCTCCTGATTTCCAGCCCAGTGCTTTTTCTACAAAGCCCCACGTCCTCTTTGCGTGTGTCATCCACCTTTGGAGAGGTATGCATGGACTCAGCCCGCCTGGAGCCCTGCTGGCTGAGGAAATGGGAAGCCTCATCTCAGGCTGCCGTTTGCCGTTATTCCAGAAAGAAAGCTCTCGCAGCTTGTTGTGCATTTAAAGTTTGGCTGCAAAATAAATCTCCACATTCATTTGTAAACATCTCAGACTCTATCCCATTTCAGTCGAGAGCCTGAGGATATGTGTTTAGAGAGAGCTTTCCTGGACTCTCAATCAGAAACTGCAGTTAGTGTGAGCGGGACTTTGGGGGTCTTCAGTTTTCTTTTTTCCCAGAGAGGTCTATTTAATGCTTAACATTGCGTTTTTTTTTTTTTTTTGCCCAGATACCTCCTGTGTACAGAAACACCTGTGACAGGTCTCTATGTGATCCAAAAAGTTTATTTTATACCCAAGAGGCAGGCTTTTGACAGCCTAAGGCTAAGAAATTGTAGAATCAGTGTATTGCCAGTGGTTATCCTCAGGTGTCACCTACCTGAATGTGAAGTTCTTGTCTGAGTTCTAGCACTGGAAGATGAGATTCCAGTCCTCTGTCTCGGTAGGCGCTTGTACATCAGTTGCTCTCTTCTTATTCAGCAAGGATAATGATATCAAATGTTACAAAATAGACTAAAAAGTTTCTGAGGAAATATTTAATTGGCTAATAAAAGATTAACCTGAAAAGCTATAGATGGGCTACTGACTGCTTTTCTGCTAGTTTTGTTCATATTTGGACACTTCGGGCATTTGTGATGCTCTGAAAGGAGCCTTCCCTGGTGGCTTGGACAGTAAAGAATCTGCCTGCAATGCAGGAGGCCTGGGTTCAATCCCTGGGTCTGGAAGATCCCCTGGAGAAAGGAATGGCAATCCAATATTCTTGCCTGGAGAATTCCATTTGGACATTTCATGTATTTGTGATGCTCTCTTAAGTTATGGGCTTTAGGACCAAGCAGAGTTTTGTTCTTCAGCTTCTGTCTCCTGTAAATTGGAGGATACCTACACATGAGTACCTTAAACAGGCCCTCTCAGTATCAGAGATGAAGTTTGGTTTCTGACTCAGGCAGGATGAAGCTTTCAGATGAGAGTGATCATAATCTCTCCCAAGGTTACCCTGGGGGCTATTCATCAGCTTCCTTATTTACAGTAGATTTTAAATTTTTAATCAGTGTAGAAAATATTTGAAGAGGCAAATTCTAAGTAAGCCTGCAGGCTGTAACATACTTTGCAATGATTTTAAAACTTTTTCCTCCTGCTTTTCTAAAACAGAAAAATCATGCATTTGAGGTAGGAAAGGTATTTTGTTTCTAAAGCAATACTGAAAATTTCTTTGTGGACAGCAATCTTAGTGTTCATTAAAATATGAACCAAGCATAAATATAGCTACCTATGTTTTGAAATATTTTGGCTATAAATATCTGAGAAACTTTCCTCCTTCTGCCTAAGAATTTCCCTAGGGTTAGTGCTTTTCTCATAAGCAAAAAGTATGTACTATGGTGGCAAAGAAAATCCAAAGGCCTGGAAAAATAGTCCTTTGGAGTTTCAATTGAGGTAACATGTTCCATATATGCTATCTATCAAGTTGGTTAAAGGTGAAAATAGTTTTTATTTAACTTGCCTATACAGTAAGTCCCCTACATATGAACCAGTTCTGTTCTGAGAGTGTGTTCGTAAATCCAATTTTTTTCATGTCCAACAAAGTTAGCTTAGGTACCCAACTAACACAATTGGCTCTATATTACTGTACTATAAGAGATTTATAACATTTTTCACAAAAATAATATATAAAAAACAAAAAATAGAGAAAACATTTTTAATCTTACAGTACAGTACCTTGAAAAGTACAGTGGTACCTGCTACATCAGCATTGCTTTTGTGCTTGCTTCTGGACATCCTGAGCGTGAAATAAAGATTCTGTACTACTGTATCCTATACAGTACCGTACAGTAAAGTACACAAAAACACAGCCACTTGCAGCGGATATACACATGTGACACCAGACGTGTGAACTAACGTACATGATCGGCCATGCGAACACATGTTCACATTTTGAAAGTTCACAACTTGAAGGTTTGTATGCAGGGAACTCACTATGTAGCTTTTTTTGTAGGTGTAACCTGATTGGTTAAAATTGCTTCACAGCTTTGCACTGTCCACTGTTACAAAGGGCAGATTAAAACTCTTTTCAGTAATTTTCAATAAAACTTTTCAATAAAAAGGCCACTAAGGCTAATTTTGAGTGCATGTGAAAATTCAAAACATTTCTGTGTGTTTTAGGGACATAGGTCAAGCAATGATCTCTAAATGTCAACCCAAGACTGGAATACTAATAAATATGAAAGAGAAGTGCTTCCTCTCTTTTCTCTTTCACACCTTTCTGCCTAAATAATTCCCTGGTCCCTTGCAGATGCCTTCCCTAATAAGACTTGCAAAATTCATCTTCACGCAGAGCTGCTTTTAAACTAATTGCAATGTCTACATATTGGTTTTACTTGAGAATCTCAAGGTCATGCACACCTGGGTGGGTATTGAAAATTATTTTACAAATTGATATTTTTGTCAAAAGCCATCATCTGTCTTTCCATCCCATCACCAACTTCCTCAGGCTATAAGTAGCAAGTGAATTTAATTAGTTTCTTCTTAGGCATTGACCCTGCAAAGACTGTTCCTGAAATGAAGATCAAGTTTGGGATTCAGAGTGGAAGCTGAACGAATTATGGATTTTCCTTGAATAGTTTAAAGGGATGACATGGTGTGACTTATGGTCAAGGTCACCGTCTTTGAAGGTTAAGGAAGTGTTCCATTCAGAACTGAGTCTTACAGTCCAGTATTTGGTATCATCTCTCAGGTTCAAGTTTGTCCACATGTGGAATCAGAAGACACAGTTCTGAGCTGGCCTCTAATCTTGGGGACAGGTGGCTTGATTCCATTTTTAAGCTTTCTTACATGTGAAATAAGGCTGAACAGTTTGACTTCTAAAATCTGATGACTGATTTTCTGTCCTTGTGATCCTCCCTCCTTGTCCAATGCTAGTCTGCACCATTTTTAAACCATAAGATTTTAGTTAGATTACTTAACTTCTCCGTGCCTCAGATAGAAGAATGGAGACAATTTCCTTGCCTCACAGAGTTGTTATGAGATTAATTGAATTAATGCATACATAATGCATAGAACAGCGCTTGTTATACAGTAAGTGCTCAATCAGTGCAAACGATTCTTAGTAAGGCTTTTATGATAGGTCTTTTCTGTTTTCCTTTATAGCCGTGTTCTTTCTTGTTTAGAGGTCTTCATGCTTGCTATCCTCTGCCAGGATGGTTCTTCTGCTTCTTTACCTAGCTAACTAACTTCTGTTCATCCTTCAGTTCCCCTGCTTAAGTACCACTTCCTCTAGGAAGTCTTCCCTGAATCCCTGCCCCCACCTCAGACCAGGTTAGCTGTACCTGCAACATTTACTAGCAACACTTAGCACACTTGTAGTTAATTACTTGTTCAGTGTCTGTCTTCCTTGCCAGGACATGCAGGTAGCATCTTGACTTGCTTCGCTCTATGGAATAAGATGCCTAGCATGGAGGAAACATACCACATGTCAAACAGGTGCTGGAGAACATTTGGACATAGGCAGTCATGGGACTGAATCCAGAGACTGTCAACAACTAGCTGCCACGTTAGCAAGATCCTTAACCCTCTGAGCCTTACTTCCCTTGGCTGTATGGTAGGAATGACAATAGTGGATACTTCAGGAGGGTGGTGAAGATAAATAGATGTCTACCTCCCAGGTGGTGCAGGGGTAAAAGGATCTGCTTGCCAATGAAGGAGATGCAGGTTCGATCCCTGGGTGGGGAAGATCCCCTGGAGAAGGAAATGGCAACCCACTCCAGTATTCTTGCCTGGAGAATTTCATGGACAGAGGAGCCTGGCGGGCTCCAGTCCATGGGGTCACGAGGAGTCAGTCAAGCCTGAGTGGCTGAGCACGCACAATATTTAGAAGAGTGGTTTGTGGAAGAATATTTTTAAATATCAATTCTTTTCTTTGCCCTGTGCCACATGGAGACGGATGGCCACACTAGTCACAGGAGATTCAATGAATCCTTTAGCACTAATTTCCGCAACAGTAACCAACGTCCTTCCTTAACAACTATAGAAAGAAAAGCAGACAAAGCCCAAACTGGATCTGCTGCGTGTCTCCTCTCCTTCCCCCAATCCAAAGCTGTTCATTGCTTTTGTTTTCTCATCGTGAAAGGGATAGCGGTATGTGGTAACACTTCAAATAATACCTAATGTATAAGACTAACTTGAAGGCTCCCATTGTGATTTTATTTCATATTGAACGATAACTTGTATTTTGGAGACTTTATAATGGGCAAGTGAATTGCCAATTGCCAACTTGTTTCATAGTGTTTTACTAGAGTTTATAGCAATAACTGGGCAAATGTCTGTAACATTTGACAGTGATGTAGCTCTGTGTTGGTTTTCCTGCCCCCCAAAGTATAAACTTGACATATTTAAAGAATTGTCCTTATACAATTAATTAATTTTGGAGAGAACAGGAAACAACAACAAAAAGCTCCCTTTCTTGTCACTAAGGCATTAAGAAAGTTGTGCTAATTATGAACCTTCCTTGCTACCAACAGTAGAAGTAGAAATAACAAGAATAGGCTTGTCTGTCAGCTACCATTTCATGTTAACAAGTGGTGGTTTGTGAAAAACTCCTTCTTTTTACCTTTAGTTTCCAAATGGAAAATCTCAGAACCACCTTCCAGAGTGGTGCCTAGTCCTAGAAATTCTGATAGCCATCAAGTTTCTCCACGCAGGCTCAAAAGGAAGGGCGATTCTGAATGTTTCTGCAGAAACATACAGTTTCACCTACAGTTTCACCTACAGTTCTACAAATTGATCGCTTAAAGCTTCAGTGCCTCCTACTGTGAGCTCTCCTGATGTAATCCCTGGTCAGATTGATGGGAGGTGACACAAATCGAATTCTTGCATACCAGCATTGGGAGTCATTTGTAAACTGTAAATGAAAGTGAGCTCTCTAGTTGCCCCGCCAGGGACAAATTGCCAGCTGAGTTTATCATTACTCCATTCTATCCATCTGTTTGTCGTTTGGTTGGGCTGAACCAATTCATAAATGAAGAAAGCTGAAGGTCAAATAATACATCGGTTTTTTTTCCTTGACTGTGATTACTTAGCAGTTTTGGACTTCCTCTGCAGTTCATTTTAATGTAGAGCAAATCCTGCCTAAAACCAAGTCTGTAAAATTGAGAGAGACTTAGAGGCCTTCCTGAGCATGAGGTTTTCTTTCACTCCTTTGTGTTCATTCTGGATCATCTATGGGATCTTAAAGCAGGGTGCTTAACCTGCAGTCTGTGTGTCCCCAAAGGACTCTAGGATAGAAGGCCAGGGGGCCCTGAACTTTGGTTGGACAAAAATTACATCCTTAGTTTTACCAGCTGAAATTTAATTTATTCTAATACAGATGTAGTCACCTGCAGTGGCATTAGCAATTCCTATGCCTTTGTCATCTTTAGGGATATGTTCTTATCCCGTTACAGTTGTTGCAAAGTTCCATTTATGCATATTACTACGATGAAGTTAGTATAGTTAATGAATCCATTTCTAGGTATTATTTGCTGCATTAATGAAGAAGTATAATGATATGTATATTGACTTATCATAATTTTATTCTTGTTTTGGTCATTGTTTCTAGTATATTTAATCTGGTATAGGTTTCCTTGGAATTCCTATGCATTTTATGCATTTAAAGATGTTATTCTAAAAAGGGATTCCAGGCTTCTACAGATGGTTGAAGTAGCACAAACAAGGTTAAAGACTGTTGTCTTAGACCAAGGGTTGGCAAACTCTTTCTACAGGGCCAGGTAGTAAATATTTTGTGCTTTGGCAGCTGTATGGTCTTTGTCTCGGCTGTTGAATTCTGCCTTTGTAGCAGGAACACAGCCATAGATAATACCTAAACACATGGGTGTGGTTGTGTTTCAATAAAACTTTATAAGAACTGACAGCCAGCTGAAGTTTGCCACCCTCTGGTTTAGGGCCTCATGTTATTCCCAATGTCCAAGCCTGAAGATATTTCAGTTCAGTTCAATCCATCCTTATGTGCACACATTCATCCAAACATGTACATAATTGAGTATCCTCCGTGTGCAAAGCATGTGCAAGAGATTTTGCGGTGAATCGGCTACTACCTTTGCTTGGACAGTCCAGTGGGGAAGGCAGAGGAGCAGAGTCCAGAGTGGTGAGTGTTGTGGGCCTAGGGGAACACAACTTTGACATTTAACCCAGTTCTGAAGGAATCTGGGGAGGCTTCTTAAAGGAGCCGAGAAAGATACATCAGTGATAATCAGGCACAAGGGGAGAGAGGAAACAGCGTGGAACGGCTCAGGCTAGAAGAAACTACTCCAGCAGTGTCTTGGAGGCAAAAAGAAAGTGCTCTTGGACTTGCTTAGAAGCCTAGAGCTCTGTGTGGTGAGAGAGAAGCCTGGGTAGGTAAGTGAAGTTTGGAGCAGGAAAAGCTTTATAAAGGATCTCATGTTCGTCCTGAAGGGAATAGGGAGCTATGGGAAGTGTCAAGCAGGAAAGGGACTGATAGAATTTGCATTTTGAAAGATCATGCAGACATTCCAAGGATCACAGAAATGAATAAGACAATAAGCATGTTAGTGAGCTCACAGCCTACTAGGGAAGACAGAAATATAAAATTACATTAGAAGGTAATATATTCAGTGTCATGGTAGAATCAGATTTAAGAAGTGAGAGAGTCCAGAGAAGAATCATTTCAATTCTCTTTTGGAAAGGATGCTTGGAAGGAATAACATGAAAGAAAATACTGAAGGAAGGAGCTCCCAAATAATCCAGGGTCCTCCAGTAAACATTAAGTCATGGAATGCTAGGTCCCATATTGAGGGAAGGGGGACACATGTATCTCGGATTGTAGTGTAATTAGGCTTTTGGTCCACTCTTTCTCAGGCCCCGAAGAGTGGCCTCCACTGTCAAGGCCACTCTGGATGTTCTATGAATCCCCTAGAGGGCTGTTTTCTGCTCCAACAAATTCCACTATCAGAAGAATTTTCTTAGCATTTAGCCTAAGCATTTTCTAAGCCTGTCTTAGGAGTTAACCATTCCTACTGCTGTTTTCTAGTTAATGTCTGTAACGTGCTTGAATGTCACTCTCACCTCAGCTCAAACTTTCCAGAGAAGGGGTTCTCAACCCATGGACTCATTAGAAGGTAGAGAAATCAGTTGAAGGTGTCCTGACCAACAGTTTTTCGAAAGTAAAGTGAAACAGAAGAGAAAATATCAGAGGGCATCACACATAATAGAAGTAAGAATTATTTTGTGAAACGTGTGTTTGTTTCACAGTGTTCAGTGTGTCTTATTGTGGATCATTCAACAATGTTGAAAAGCAGTGCCGTAAAGAGCGCTGTATCTGGAGCATGCGTGCTGTACTGCGCTAAGTTTCTGCAGTCGTGTCCGACTCTGTGTGACCCTATTGACTGTCACCTGCCAGGCTCCTCTGTCCATTGGATTCTCCAGGCAAGCATACTGGAGGGGTTATTGTGCCCTCCTCCAGGGATCACCCCTACCCAGGGATTGAACCCAGGTCTCTTACATCTTCTGCGCTGAAAGGCATGTTCTTTACCACTAGCGCCACCTGGGAAGCCCTTAGCGGGATCTTACCAGCATTAAAAAAAGAGAGAAAGGAAAAGAAGAGAAAATAGTAAAGTGAATAACAGTAAGGATAAGTAATTTTTCTTAAAATTTTTCTTTCAGGTTTGTACTCACATATAAGTTATATAGTATACATATACGAATAGGTATATTGGGTTACTTTGCAAAAATGTATTTCTTACTGTGAGTTGACGTCAGAGATGTTGAATGAAGTCCAACCTCTGACTGTGTTCAGAAAGTAGCTGATTACATTTCTGATTGATCGTCACCCAACCTCTGCTTCAAGACAGCCACCAATGCAGAGCTCAGCCCTCTATGCAGTTGACGTCGTTGTCAACCATTCTTAATTTCTGTCGAGGGGTCTTCTTTATAAGGCACTGCCATTGGTCTCCTTGTAAGGAATTATTGGGTCTCTTATTCTGATATGAAAAACACTGAAGGCATTTTCACCATCTCCATTTGACCATCTTATCTCTTATCTAAAGGCACTAGCCTATGTTCACTGTATTCTCTCTATCTCAAGCCAGACAATAACCAGTCCTTTGCACTCTGCCTCAGTGGAGATGGGTCTGGAGCACTTCTACCAAGTGATCAACCTAGAAAGCCATTTTTTCTCAGGATATGAACACTGGACCTTTTCAACAGCAGGTTGTCCAGAGAATTCATATTGAGTCTGTGATCAGTACCCCCTGCTTCCCCATAGATCTTTGTCACACTGGGTTTTCTCTACCGTATATATCTGTGCCATTTGCTTTCTAAAAAAAAACCCGAATGAAAGATTTTACATTATCATTTGAGGTGGCTTTGCCCTTTTGTTTCTGCACACAAGATCGTCTTGAATTTTTGTTTTGTCATGAATGTCTTATGAGGCCATGTTCCAAGCAACTATTTACATTTCCTAAAGCACTTCTTTTTCAGATAGTTGGTTAGTGTATAGAAACAGAACTGATTTTTGTATTTTTTTGTATCTTGCAATTTTACCGAATTTGTTCATTAGTTCTGGGTGAAGTGTTTAAGGTTTCCTTTGTACGATACCATGTCATCTGTAAACAAAGACAGTTTAGCTTCTTCCTTTCCAATTTGGATGGCTTTTATTTCTTTTCCTTGTGTAACTGCCCTGGTTAGAACTTCTAGTACTAGTTTCATAGAAATGGTCAGGGTGAGCACCTTTGTTCAGCCTGTTACTAATCTTAGACGAAAATTGTTTAGCTTTTGACGGCTGAGTATGATGTTAGCTGTGGGTTTGTCACGTATGGCCTTTATTGTTGTTTTAGTCACTGAATCGTGTCTGACTCTTTGTGACCCTATGGACGATAGCCCACCAGGCTCCTCTGTCCATGGGATTTCCCAGGCAAGGATAGTGGAGTAGGTTGCCATGCCTTTCAGGGGATCTTCCCCACCCAGGGGTTGAGCCTATATCTCCTGCATTGGCAGACAGATTCTTTACCACTGAGCCACTAGGGAATCCCATGGCCCTTATTATATGGAGGTAAATTCCTTCTGTACATAACTTGTTGAGAGTTTTTACCATGAAGCATGTAGACTTTTGTCAAATGCTTTCTCTGCATTTATTGAGACGGTCATCTGTTTTTCTCCTTTGTTCTGTTAATGTGGTGTATTAGTTCAGTTCAGTTGCTCAGTCATGTCCGACTCTTTACAACCCCGTGAACCGCAGCACGCCAGGCCTCCCTGTCCATCACCAACTCCCGGAGTTTACCCAAATTCATGTCCATTGAGTGGGTGATGCCATCCAATCATCTCATCCTCTGTTGTCCCCATCTCCTCCCACCTTCAATCTTTCCCAGCATCAGGGTCTTTTCAAATGAGTCAGCTCTTCGCATTACGTGGCCAAAATATTGGAGTTTCAGCTTTAGCATCAGTCCTTCCAATGAACACTCAGGACTGATTTCCTTTAGGATGGACTGGTTGGATCTCCTTGCAGTCCAAGGGACTCTCAAGAGTCTTCTCCAACACCACAGTTCAAAAGCATCAATTCTGCGCTCAGCTTTGTTTATAGTCCAGCTCTCACATCCATACATGACTACTGGAAAAACCATAACCTTGACTAGACAGACCTTTGTTGACAAAGTAATGCCTCTGCTTTTTAATATGTGGTGTATCAGACTTCCTGATTTGCTTACAATGAACCATTCTTTCATCCCAGGGATAAATTCCCCTCGATCATGTAAGATCCTTTTAATGTGCTATCAAATTTGGTTTGCTGCTATTTTTTTTTTTTCTGTTTCTGTGAAAATGGCATTGGAATTTTAATAGAGATTGTATTGAATGTGTCCCACTCCAGTATTCTTGCCTGGAGAATCCTGTGGACACAGGAGGCTGGTGGGCTGCTGTCCATGGCGTCACACAGAGTCGGACACGACTGAAGCGACTTAGCATGCAGACATGCATTGGAGAAGAAAATGGCAACCCACTGCAGTATTCTTGCCTGGAGAATCCCAGGGACAGAGGAGCCTGGTGGGCTGCCATCTATGGGGTCACATAGAGTCAGACACAACTGAAGTGACTTAGCAGCAGCAGCAGCAGCAGCATTGAATGTGTAGATTACTTTTGATAATATAGACATTTTAACCATACTTATAAGGTACCATCTACAATTTCTACTTACATTATTTTCAAGTTAAAAGTTGAGTCACTTGCAAAGTTACCTGATTGCAAATTCTTCTGGAATTTTATAATCTTTTCACTGTTTTATAGTTGTCTTGCTTTCACTTAGTCCAAAGGCAGTTGTATTTTAGTGGCTCAGCTTTACCAAGTCTTTCAAAAGCATTAACATAGGTATCACCTATATTTTTTTTACTCATATTCACTAGTTTATATAATATTGCATTGAACGACATAATTACAATAACAAGCACAAAAGTGATAAATAAATTTGGGAATAAACCCAATGGATAGTTAGATTAATGGGAGCAAGCGAGATTCATTGGGTAACCTGACAGACTGGTAGACTGATAAAGAAAGCTTTGACTATGTGTGATATGCAGAGAGGTGCCATATGTTCACTTACCTACTTACTTATGGCTAATATTTCTATATATTATACCCATCTTTCATACAGATTAATTGATCATTCATATTAGGGACCCATGTTATTTATTGTCCCACAGTGTATTTTACATGTAGCTGGTGCTTAATTTATCCACACCATACATAGAACTAATACTGCACCCAGAGATGTTCTATTCCTTTTTAGTTATCAGAACCCAAATATATTTGAAATCTAGCTTAAATTCTTCTTGGTCTTATATTGTTTCCCCAGGATGTCACTTCACATCGACCCATTCAAAAATATAGCTCTCAAAATATGTGACTTTGCACTGGCTTCCTGCTGGTCCTTAAATGTATTATCTGCCAATTAGATTATAAAGTCTCTGAAAATGGAACTGTGTTTATAGTTCCTTAGAGCCTCCCAGAATATAGCTTCCTTGATGGATGCATGGCTGATAATCATTAATCACTTGCCGAGTGAGTAGCCCAAGGCAGTCACCCACTGGGTTTGATGATACCAAGAAAAATGATTGTCCACTAAGGGTGAACTTGGCAATAGTCAAGGTGGTCAAAATGCCAAAGAAAGGAAATAAAACAGAAATATATACCACCCTGTGGTTTTATGACCGTGGATAAATTATTTTCCATCAGTATCCACACGGGTAGAATGAGAGACTGGACTAGACAGTGACTTCTAAAATTTTGGAGATCATGATTATATTTGAGAATCTGTTAAGTGACTGAGGACCCTTTACTTAGGAAAATGAAATGATGTTCACACATAGAATCTTGAGTGTAATTTTTGAGAGCCCTTAGACACTGGGACCAAACAATCTCCTGATAACCAGGCTGATGCTAATGGCGATGCTAATGGCGACGCTTCTTCCTACCCGAACTATGAGTGAGATTTGATTACTTGAATCGGCTAACTGGGTTTTGAATAGTCGCTGTTGACAGACTTGTATCTGTTCCCTCTGACTTCCGCTGCCCAACCAGCTTCCAAAGTTGTCCTACTAGCCTCCTGAGATACAGGATGCACAGCCCAACCCTTCCCACTCTCTGGGAAAGTGTTTGTGTCTGCTCTGCTCATGGCTGGCCATCTTTACCTGGGATGGCAGCACTAGTCTTGGTCTGCATCTTCCCCTCTAGCCTTTTCCTGGTTGGGGAAATTGGCAGGCTAACGTTGCTATGGTGATTTGACTGGCAACTTTGTAGTTAGAAATACAATGATTTTATTTAGTGGAAAAAAGATAAAGCTATTATTTGAGGATGGACTAAGACAATACTTTAGCCTGATTTCTCTCTCTCCCAGCCTCACCTTTGCACTTTTGTACGCCTAGAGACTCTACAAACATTTAAATGCAAAACTCATGACAAATCAGAGGCAGAATGTTAACGGTTTTGAACTGCTATTCAATCTACATGAGCTTTCCTCTCAGTGTATACAATGAGATGAAATGTTGATAATGTCAATCTCTTATTCACTGAAAATGTGACTTTCTTTCTTGTATTAAATGAACAAATACAAAATAGTCTCTTGCTGGGGGAGCTGGGAAACTGTTGAACAATGAAGATTGTTGCAGATAATTGCAGGTAGCCCTGGGTGGACAATGACACATTTTGAGAGCAGCTGCAGGTCCTTTCCTCTGTCAATGTCACAAGGGAAGCTTAGCAAAGGATAACAGGAGAGTTTTATCTAAAGATCACATCTTTCCTGACTTTACTGTGGGGCATCCCCTATGACTTTCCTCTGCGAAGTGATTTTGTTTTAATTTGAGTTTGTAAATGTGTTTCCTTCCAGTCACTAAGGTTTTCTCTTCAGTGACAGAGTTTGTTTACATGAGAAGTCCATCTTTAGGGAAAGGAAAGTCGAAAGAGAAATGAGCCCTACTTCCTCCAGTGGCCATCCGCTGTGGCCTCTGCTTCTCTAAACACGTGAATTCTTGTGAGATATGAGTCCCATAAACTCCTCATCAGCACAGTTACCCACGGAAGCCCTTTACTGGGCTTTAGGACTCCATCTGTCTCTCATCGATTCTTGCTAATGACAAGCTAGGAGAGCGCATGTTAGAGAAATCCATGCACCGTCCACGCATCTCCTTTCAGCAAAGTGAGTGTTTATTTGCTTGGCTGTTAAGTTGTTCGTAAAGGACAGGTGTCAATCTTTTTGCTTCCTGCCTTCCCCTAAATGGGTCTTCCCAACTGGTGCAGTGGTAAAGAATCTGCCTGCCAATGCAGGAGACACAGGAGATGAGCATTCTGATGCAGGTCCGATCCCTGGGTTGGGAAGAGCCCCTGGAGAAGGAAATGGCAACCCACACCAGCATGCTTGCCTGAAAAGTCCCATGGACACAGCAGCCTGGCGGGCTACAGTCCATGGGGTCGCAAAGAGTAGGACACAGCTGAGCATGAACATACACACATGCACGCACGCACACACACATTCCTCCAAATATCTGTGAGCAGAAGTGTTTAACAATTGAATCACTGAGAAGTTGGTCAGGGAGCAAACTAAGATGGAGACTAACCCCTGCAACCACTATCACCCCAATTTTTCATTCAGCATCAAAGATCTCAGTCTAATCTTCTCCCATCAACCCAAGTAGGCCTCACATTTTTCAGCTGTGTGACCTCAAGCAGTTACTTACCCATTCTGTGCCTTAATTTCCTCTTCAAAGGAAGTGGGGATGTTTAATTTTAATAGCTACTTCCTAGGGTGATTATGAAAAGTAAATGAGTTAAACTATTAGAAAAATACTTGATATTTCACAAGAACATGATAAATGATAGTTATTATTAGTTATTAATAAAAATCCTCCATTCTGTTTCAGCCATTTGCACTGTCCCTCAACTGTGCACAAATATTCCCAAATTTTATTTTGCAGTTCTCACTAGCTGAAAAGCTCTCCTTTCTCCCTCCAACTAGTAAGTCCATACAGAATAGCACTGTCCATTAGAAAATGCAAGCCTATATGGAATTTCAATTTTTTAATATGGTCATTTAAAAAGTAATAAGAAACAAAGGAAATTAATTTCAATAATGTATTTTTTAACCCACTGAATCTAAAATATTACTTTTCAACACATAATCCATATGAATATTAATGAAATATTTTACACTTAAAGAAATCCATCGCCCATTTTGCACTCACAGCACTTTCCAATTCAGATGAGCCGCATTTCAGGTACTGATTAGCCACCTAGGCTAGTGTTAATGCACTGAAGTTCACAGGTATATAGAGTAAGCAGGTGGCCCAGGGTTGCCTGTCAGCTCTGTGAGCTGGGTACATCCCTTGCTGCTGCTGCTGTTGCTAAGTTGCTTCAGGCATGTCCAACTCTGTGCGCCCCCATAGACGGAGCCCACTAGGTTCCTCTGTCCCTGGGATTCTCCAGGCAAGAATACTGGAGTGGGTTGCCATTTCCTTCTCCAATGCATGAAAGTGAAAAGTGAAAGTGAAGTCGCTCAGTCATGCCCGACTCTTAGCGACCCCATGGACTGCAGCCCACCAGGCTCCTCTGTCCATGGGATTTTCCAGGCAAGAGTACTGGAGTGGGTTGCCATTGCCTTCTCCGGGGTACATCCCTTACATAATGCTAATCCATGCTGAGCGTTTACTATATGATGATGTTACTGAGCCACACTTGGGTCCTCTTGTTGGGCTCAGTAAAGCCAATCCACTGATCCTGGGTTGTGGTGAAGGGAAGTGCAATGTTTGTTGCAGGAACCAATCAAGGCATCCAGGGTAGCTAGTGTTTAAAAGTCCTGAAGACTTTCAGGAAAAGGTTTTTAAACATGTATGGGAAGGGGTTGTAGCTTGTGTGACCAGCTCTTGGACATTCTTCTGATTGGCTGGTGGCGAGGTAATCAGGAGTCAATATCATCAGCCTTCTGGTTCCAAATGGTCTGGGATCTGTGTGCTGTGGGCACCATACAGTTAACAGCTTTGCCTGGTGGGGGTTTCAGTTGCTGCAAAACAACTCAAAGGACATGGCCCAGGATATTATCTGCAGCCCCTGAAGTGAAGTGAAGTGAAAATCACTCAGTCATGTCCAACTCTTTGCAACCCCATGGACTATATGGTCCATGGAATTCTCCAGGTCAGAATACTGGAGTGGGTAGCCGTTCCCTTCTCCAGGTGATCTTTTCAACCCAGGAATCAACCCAGGTCTCCCATGTTGCAGGAGGATTCTTTACCAGCTCAGCCACCAGGGAAGCCCTTGAGGGGGAACTAAAATTCCTTGACTTTTTTTTAATGGCTAAGCTACTATTATTTTATCTTGTTTGACCTTTTTTTTTTTTCTTTCTGCGTTTTCTCACTTCTCTGATTACATTTATTCTTTGACTAAAATTTTTCTGGGCTTCCCAGGTGGCTCAAGTGGTAAACAATCTGTCTGCCAATGCAGGAGATTTAGGCAGGAGATGTGGGTTCAATCCTTGGGTCAGGGAGATCCCCTGGAGGAGGAAATGGCAACTCACTCCAGTATTCTTGTCTGGAAAATTCCATAGACAGAGGAGCATGGTGGGCTACAGTCCAAGGAGCTACCAAGAACCAGACACAACTTAGCAATTGAACACACACACAGAGTTATTCTACAGCCAGAAGGCGGGCTGAGAACATTGGCAAGTGGGGGATCTTGTACCGGGAAGGTCCATAGGGTCCTGCTCGGTTACGATGCCAGGCACTGTTGCTGAGGATAAAGAGCTCATTTCTCCTTTATGACTGCCCTCTTAAGTAGGTACTTTTATCACCCCATTTTACAGATGAGAAACTAGATACTTAAAGAGGCGAAATAGCAGCTAGTGATCAATAGAGGCAGGATTTGAATGGCTCAGTCTAGCTCCAGAATTTGTTCTCTTAACCCCTGTATGTTGTCCCTTAGGTGGAAGCTCTGAGTCAAGGTCTGCACTCTCTATAGGGTTCTCAGAAGGACATGTGAACGTTCAGCAAGTTGGCAGAGTTGTGCAATTTTGTGAAGAGTAAGGATGGCTGTGAACAGAGTCTTCTTGAGTTTTCCCATGGCAGTTCACACGACTAGTTACCCTGAAAATTTATATTTGTTTATTTTGCGAACAGATTGTGAATAGATAGAGTCTGTGCTCTCCTGACCCCTGGGAACAGGGACTGTCAGGGGAAGGCTTGTTTATGAAACATCTGGCGGCAGAGTCCTTGAAAATGAACTCCTATATGGGAATCTTTTCACCACAGTCAAGGCCATGCAAGGAAAAGCCAGTGACCTTGAAACAGCACTGAACACTGGCCCTAAAAATGATCTGCTTGCATTTATCAGCAAGGACCTGCAAATTTTTACCTGTGATGTCAAATCAAGATGACTTTTCAGTAGGAAATGTTCACCCATTTTTATAAGTCTTGCTTCCAGCGCTGTTAGTTTGCATAGCCAGCAAGCTTCTGTTTTTTCTGCTGTTCCTAAACTACTGTTTTTCATCCTGCTTTTCTTTCTTTTTTTAAAAAATCAATAAAGGCCAGATTTTGACAAGAGTTGGACCTCAATCCAAGAACAGATCCAGATGGATTCCATGGTTATCAAGGGCCTCGATCCTGATACCAACTACCAGTTTGCTGTGAGGGCCGTGAATCCGCATGGTCCCAGCCCTCGAAGCCAGCCCAGCAGCATCATCCGAACTGCCCGTGAGTACCACAGCCCCTCTGAAGGACAGGCAGACAGACAGATATAGCTGCCTTGCTGGGCTTGCCTCCTGAGGACCCAGTTGACCGTGGTTTCTTACTCCCCACAGCGGGGCTGCCTGCAGCGGTGGTGTCCTCAGCCTTTCATTCTGTGGTTTTCTCAGCCCTTTGGAAGTGCGAGGCACTCAACAGGACCAGGCGCTTCTATGTACAGGAGGTCAGAAGAAGGTTTATTTTTGCATTATCCTTAGGGAGTTAGAGGTCAGTTTTCTTTCATGAGCCTAAAACAGACTACATACCAAGATGATGTGCAGCCTCCCCAGCCCCATTCCCTTTTCATTTTATAAAAAGATGGATTTAGCTTTGAATCATAGGAGAAAAAATACTGATCCCAGACCCATCAGGGTTAGTCTTCACCAGGAAATCAAAGATGCCCAAGTAAAATCGGTCACTCTGAAGGATGGTCAGGGAGGATTCAGGCTGGCTAGCAGGCTAATGTGTAGCTGGGGGTCCCGCCAATGGCATAGGATCCTGAATACCTCTCTGGGGGCGCTGGGGAAGACATGAGCCAGTCCGTCACATCATCTGGAGGGTCTGTGAAAAGTCAGAGTCTGATTATGGTCTGGGGTTTAAGAAGCTCCCACATGATTCAAGAACTGCATTTTGATTGCTTAGTCCACCTTGCCAGTCTGGCTTGGAAACCTTTGTCGTTTGGAAGTGGGGATACTTGTGCATAAACCTAGTACCCAGTGTCTTGGGGAGATCTCAGGGCTATTGCACTTCTTTCGTCTGAAGACATCTCTTCAATTTTGCCAGTTTAAGTTCTTCCAGGTTTTTGTGTCTAAAGAGCCCTACTATCATCCTGGGGTCCTCTTTACCCAAGAATGATGCTCTCCGAAAAGAAGCTGACTTAACACTTTCAGAGGCTTGCCCCTGGCCAGCACAGAGCCCTGTGTTTATTGATTAGTTCATCTGAATAAACTCCTCCCCTCTCCCCACACAACACTCCAGTAACTGACTTCCTTGCCCACCTGCTGTTTCCAGGGGTGGCGATTCACCAAGTTCCCTAAACCCCTGGAATTCTGGCTCTTCTGCAAACAGCTCTTAACCTTAATCTTGAACGTGAGGGCTCTTTCAGATTGAATTGGTGGGGGATATGGTGGGGCCACACCACACACACACACACCCCCTACATACACTATGGCAACAGTCACCCAGCAATTGTTGCCCTGCTCTTCTTTAGGATTTGGAAGCTAAAACCCCCCAGTTAGGTGGTAAGGAAGGAGCTCCTTCTCTCTAGAAGAAATGTTAACAGTTTTATTTCAAATTGAAGCAGGGCCACCTTCCACTCTTGCCGGGTGAGATCTACGCTGTAATCTTTGGTGAAACTTGGTGATGCATGGCCCAAAATTGGGACAACAGTAGCTGAGTCAAGCCTCAGGGTCTGCCTGTGCTTTGAGGCAGGTAGTTGGTCTTTTGGTGTTATACTGAGCAGGCACTCTCTGCTGTGTGCCCACCCACCCCTCCCCAGCCTCCAGCTCCTCTGCTTCCATTTTGTGAGCTGCCCTGTGCTCACTTCTTTCCTTTTACCCTTAGTGTCTCCTTCTCCACAGAGACAAGAAGATAGAAGAATGAGCTAGAACATCTGGAGTCGGGAGGGGGCATGAGCGGGGCATCTCTGGAACTTTTTTTTTAAACTGAAACTTTTTTTTTAAACTGAAACACTAGACTGGTCTTGGAGTTTTTGATAAGTATATCCCCATTGGTGGATACCAGCTTTGTGCATTAAGTGGGATAAGGTACGTGAAAGTGCTTTACAGATGTATCACATTTTGCAACAATTGGTCTCCCACGTGCAGTAAAATTTTATCATTTCAAAGTAATTGTGTACAGGGAATGTGGCTGATTCAGTGAAAACTCAACTGTGAAATATTCTTAAATCCAATTTAACTGTTTCTACATAAATATGGTTACTCAAATCAGAATAACAGAAATGGAATTTATTAAGTGGCCATGATATGTAGGAATGTGCTGTAATTGGTATTTCAGTTGTGATATTTTTGTCGTGATCACTTTTAATGTTTTAGAAAGCCCTGTATTCTGGCACATTCATACTTCTTATTCTGCTGTCAGTCTGGACTATTATTTTACCTCCAAACCCACTATTCCATTTATAAAAATGCCTAATTACCAAGTAGCCCTTATTAGAATTACAATAAATTCTGACTATCAGAGGTACCACTGGGAAAGCCTCCTAAGAGCTGAGGCCATCTGGAGCACTTACCTAGGAAACCCATTTTAATCCTTGCAAAAATCCTGTGCTTGAAGAATAGCATCCCTTTTTGTAGATTTTCAAAAATGGAGTCAGCCAAGAATAATAATTGCAAAGGCAGGATTTGAACTTGGGTTTGGCTGACTGTTAAAGCCACTTCCCTGTGTGAGATTCAAATTAAACAAGGTTCTTATTCTTCTAGTGCAGAGTAGCATAAGAAAGGTAAGGTCAGCAATTCAATAAAATACAGGGACAGTCTTTGTAGAATCTATGGACTAGGAGGTTCTGACAGCTCAGAACAAACCTCTAAGGGTTTTTTTTTTCTTTCAAAACCTGTAAGGTATATTGAACGTACCAAAAGGTGAGTAAAACATTCATACAGGTCTGAAATTCTTCCGGTTAAGCATGGGTATAGCCCTGGCAGTTTACAGCCAGCAGCCCTTGTGATTGGTTAGACCCAAGTCAAGAAACTATTAAACATTTTGAACGCCTCTTAAAGGAATCTGTGAGATGAGTATTTCCACATGTTGGGCTTCCTTCTCTCACAGCTCTTGTTTTTCCTCACCTTTCCTGTATGGACTTTTTCTTGGTTCATGCCCACTTTGCTTCCTGAACAGTGAACCTCAGAATGGACGTTCAAGTTGACTATCAAGAATCAGAAGACCCCATGGGAACCCTTAGATCCCCACCCCTCTACACCACCACTTGTTGGGTTCCTGTCATCTTTTTTATGCTTGCATCCACCACCTTTCCTAAAAAAATATAACACATCACCCCTGTTAACTTGCAAAATGTTGACTTTCTCTGGACCTATTAGTGCAGGACCCTGTTAGTGGCTAAGTTGCTTAGCTGGGGTCAGTTGGCAGATCTCGGGTGCTCTGAACCTGTAGCTCGGACCCAGGACCAGTGTTTTCCTTCACTGGTGCTCAGCCTGCATGAGGAAGATGGAGGGTTTCAATGGCTTCACCAGGGAATTGTGCTGTGTGTTCAGCACCCACATCTTAGCTCCACAACCTTCCAAGTAAAACAGGAAGGAAAAATCCAGGTGTTTTATTGCAGATTCTCTACTGAGAACTAGATCATTTCAGCTCTCAGCAGAGATTTTTCCACACGTCAGCTCCTAATTCTGTTCCTCTAAGGAAATACAGAGAAGATGAAGACCACCATCCCTCACTCTTTACCCCATCCTACGATACCTATTTTCTTCAAGAAAGAAATACCACCAGCCATTGTAATTTGCCTTTCGTTCCATGGCATTCTTTTTTCCCTTGGTTGATCTTATAAATGAGCCAGTCAGAACAGGGGCTCATGGAACCTCAAGGACACAGGTGCACAAGTGTGGCATTGTAATAAGATACGTATTCGCCCTGTCTGGTGGTCACTTATTCTCTGGGATCCAAGTTTACCTTGGATTAAGAAGGATGGGACAAGTAATAAAGGGTATGAACTGTAAACAATAGAAATGGCAGAAGTCAGAATTCATGTGTTTTCTTTTTTTTCCCAACAACAAATGAAACGAAAAGTCACTCACATGTGTAACCAACTCTAGGATTGTATAACCTTCCCTGGGAACGTTCCCTTGGTCCTACCACCCTAAAGCATTTAATTTCTCGTATCTTATCCTCATATCTTATTACAACGCCACACTTGTGCACCTGTGTCTGTGAGGTTCCATGATATAAGCAGAGAAAGAACCAATAAGTTTTTTGGTGACGTGAAATTGGTATCCTCAGGGCAGTCCCTAGTAAAAGGTGTTCTATTTCCAGCAAAAGTCATTTTACTTCGCTCTGCCTTGGGGCTTATGCACCTGCTGTTTTCTTTGATTGGAACCATCTCTGCCCAATCTTTCCATGTCCCCATGACCTCCCTCCCTTTCCTCTTTAAGACCATAGCTCAAAGGTCACTTCCCCAGACAAGCTTCCCTAAACTTCTCACTCTGTTTGCTCAGCCCCACTCCCTGCTTCTCTACAGCCCTTTCACTGCCCAAAACGGTGCAATGCCCTGTCTCCTCCTCCAGGATAAGCTCCATATGGAGTTGCAATGACTTATTCAAGGTCGTGTTCCCAATACCCTGTACAAAGTAGGTTCTCAATCAACATTGGCTGACTACGTGAATGACTGAATTCCACTTCACAAGCCAAGAGCCTGTGACTGCTTTGGAGACTGATAGCTTTCTACTGCTGCCATCTGGGAAATTCAAAGGAAGATGTGAGGAGAAAGTTGGTCTAGAGACCCACCAGGCCAAAAATGGGTTTCCCCATTGGCAAGGTTCACAGGGAAAGTCAAGCTCCTGGATTTGCAGTGAGACACAAGTAAGAACAAAGTAGAGTGAGAGAGCGAGGGAAGAAGGGAGGAAGGAGAAAAGGGAAGGAATAAGAGGGGAAGAAGGAAGGAAGGCAAGGAGGAAAAGAAGGGAGAAAGCAAATCTGGGGATTTTAAGTTCAAGGCCATGACTCTTTCAAATCAAGTCCTTACTTCACTCCTGTGTTCTTTGTTAATCATCAGAATAAGCTTTAGCATTTCTATGCTAAATTAGAGTACATTTTCCTTTTGGTGCTCACATGTCTAATGGTGGGCTCAGAGCCTCAGAGGTTGTGTAGGGAGGAATGATGGTGTTTGATCTTTGCCATACTCTTCTCCCCACAATCCATGTTCTTCCAGTTTCAGAAACTTCCTCTTCTGCTGAACCAATCTAGCCTGGCCCCAATCAATCAACCTTCTGCAATACTGTCAACCTGATTCCATGGTGTTCCTTGCCTCCCCCACCAACCCACCTCACTTTTCCTGTCACACTGTCCTGCTTACTCAGACATTGCTCTCCATTCAGTTGTTGCCGGGTGTGTTATCTGTTTGTGGGGGTGGGGCAGGGGGCATTCCTGATAGTTCAGTTGGTAAAGAATCTGCCTGCAATGCAGGAGACCCTGGTTGAATTCCTGGGTCAGGAAGACCTGCTGGAGAAGGGATAGGCTACCCACTCCGGTATTCTTGGGCTTCCCTTGTGGCTCAGCTGGTAAAGAATCCGCCTGCACTGCTGGAGACCCAGGTTTAATCCCTGGGTTGAGAAGATCCCCTGGGGAAGTTTATGCCCTTTTGTCATGCAAGTGTCTTCTGGCTTTTGCCTAGTTTTGCTCTGAGATTAGAAGCTTTGTAATTACCTGACTCTCTTTCCAGAGACCAGCTCGGCATGCTGGGGCTCCTGGGTACATGTTCTCATATATGTAGCCACAAAACAGATGTCCATTATCCCCAGTCACTAGAAGGGCTTGTGTTTGGTGGCAGTGCCTTGCATTGACCATAGTCATGAGTAGCGAGGAAGCCAGTAGAAGCAGAGGCCGTGGCCCCCCTGGGGAGGGAGGAACATTCAGGAAGGACCTGGAACTATCTTTTTCCACAATTCCCATAACTTATCATCCATCACCCTCTGGCAGCTTTCATACAACCTTCGGTCAGTGTCTGTGAAGTTCTCACCAACCTGTGAAAGCTCCCCACTGCCCACGAACACTGTACCCTTGCACAGCGCAGAGTCCAGCAGCCATGGCTGTGTCTGAGGGCCAGGGGAGCTGTCCTTTCATTTCAATGATGGTGAGGCCTTCTTGGAAAGTCTTTGAATCTCCCTGGGCCTCAGTGTCCATATCTCTCAAAATGGGTACAGTAATGTCTGAGGCAGGTAATATTTTCTACTTCTCAAGATTAGTTCAAAGAAATACATGTGAAACAGACATTATGACATCTGCCCACTTTTTTCAAAAAGAAGGTGAGGTTGATACCCATTTCCTCCACGCATAGCTACTGAAGGATGGTGTGGCTGACCCAGGTGACCCCCAGCCGGTGTCTCGCTTTTTCTTTATGACTCTGTGCCCTGAGCTGTTCTCCTAGGACTTGAAGTCCCTGGATCTTCAAACTTTTCTTCTGCAGCTTTTTTACTGTCAGCCTTGTTCTAGGTTAGATTTTGGCTTAAAGAAATGTCATGGCTGGTATAATCTCTCTAGGAATCAGCCTTATTGCTGATATGAAGTAAGTTTTAGTGGTCTGGTGAGGTCAAACCAGCAAGATTTACCAACATGTGACACAACGTAAGCAAATTCTGTTGAAAAAATTGTGCCAATAGACTTGCTCGACGTAGGGTTGCCACAAACCTTCAATTTGTAAAAAACACATTATCTGTGGAGTACAGAAATGTGAAGCACAATAAAGTGAGGTGTGCCTGTAGACTGTATATTTGGTCAAGTGGAACATTTTCAAGGATATGAAAGTTACCTTAAGTTTGAAGTTGCTGATGTAGAAACCCTGGCAGAATTGGCTTCATCATGGGCCTAGAAATTTATTTCAACAATCATGTGTTTTAGAAAAACAGGTGGCTGTCCAGACTTGGCTTATGGGATGTAGTTTGCTGATCTCTTTAGTACAGTGTTGGGGTTTTTCCCCAAAATTTTGGGAGATTCTCCAGGAAGTTTAAGAAATCCTCTGTTTTGTAGCAATTTTGTCAAAATTGCAATGGATTAATTAGTGCATACTAAGGGAATTGTCCCCTTGATAGAAATTCCTGTGACTTAATTTTCACATGAATGTTCTGAGATAAAGAGACTCGGAGAGCCTGTAGCCTAACTGTGTTTGGACAGGTTTGCACTGTTGTCAACAGAGAGGGTAGGGGGAGAGGGAGAGAAAAAAGAGGCTTTGCTTGGCTTTGCTAGGATCTTGGGACAGGCCTATAAATTGGTGAGCTTCACTGATTTGTAAATCTTTAGAATGTAAGGTGAAAAAGGGAGGAGGAGGAGGAAGAAATCGTTTGTTTCCTTCTTCGTCTAGACAGATCTGCATGTTAAATGTGCAGTTTGTGCATAAACATAATTTCAGGTGTGATTTTACACTTAGGTGCCCTTTGAGGTAATCGCTCCATTGATCTGCTAATGCCGCAATGCCTGTAAAGCTGAGCAACACTCATTTGTGCAACTTTATTGGTTCTAAAGGGAATGATTCACTTTGCTGCTTAAATACCTGCTACCTATTAATTGCTCTTCCGAGGCCTTTCTACATCCTACATTACCATCCATTTACTTATAATCGGCACACTGATGTTTTACCCCCTCCGGCTAGAGCTGGAAGAAAGACTAAAACAAATGATAAGAAAACATAATTTTCCAAAGAAATGGCACGTCTGGTGCCCTAGTTTCAGCTGTAGCATCTCTTTGATCAGTCAGCTTGTGTTTCTCAACCACACGGTGAACAACCATATACTACTTATTCCACTCTGGCTCAGTGGATTTCGAAACATTAATATGTTGATATGAGTACTACACAGATGTTCTATTTTTCCTTTTGCTTCCTCCTATTTCCTTGTTATTCATTTTGTTCTCTTTCCTTTATACCATCATTTCATGGTGCATCTTTTCTGCTCTTGGGAGCACTTCTTGCTCTTACACAATTCTTCATAGGGATTGTTTCTTAGTATTTAGTCCTCTGAATCACTTAGATGCTTTGATGAGCGAGGAGAGCTGCAATCATAGTTAGGCGCAGAGAAGGGAATGGAAGAAATCAGCTCGACCCAGTGACAGACGTGTGGGAGGGACACAGTTCCCACTGGCTGAATCTGATGGAGCTTGTCTGATTCTGCCACCAAACAGGAACCAGATATGTGCAAATAAGAAGGAACCTAGGGAGATGGATGGCTTTTCTAATGATCTCAGGGGTCTCCCACCTCCCAGCAGGAAACAGAGGCTGTGCATGCTCCATTGCTAAGGCGTGTCCAACTCTGCTTCTCCGTGAACTGTAGCCCACCAGGCTCTTCTGTCTGTGTGATTATCCACACAGGAATTCTGAAGCGGGTTGCTACTTCATCCTCCAGAGGATCTTCCCCACCCAGGGATTGAATCTGCATCTCCTATAGCTCCTGCATTGCAGGCAGATTCTTTACCACTGAGCCTCAAGGGAAGCCCAACAGAGGCTATGTAATTGGGTAATTTGAAGTGAGCTTAGTGAAGGGACTGTTTGCAAAACTTTGAGTAGATGCAAGGAAACCAAGAGGGGGCAATTACTAGCTTCTAGAGATAGACCGGGAGGTCAAGTGTTGTGACTTTCTCACATGTGTCCCATGACAACCTCCTAGGGAGGAAGCTGGAGAACAAATACTCTGACTCTTTTCCTCTTCCTTCACTCCCCTGCTAGTGTCTGGATAGGCAGATACAGCAGGAAGTCAGGCAGGTCTGCCCGCCAGGACCCAGAGCAGAGATGGATTAAAGGGGGACGCTTTCACAAGAAGTAATAGCATCATCTCATGTAATAAGAGTACTTTTTATATGGATTGCAAAAATATGGATTATTTTTGGTCTTTCATTCAGCATAGATCTTATCTCATTCTTCTTTGCCTATGTAGCTTTGTCGACTGAGAAAAAATGCACATGGGAGTTGTGAGTTAAGTTTTATTTGGGGGCAAAACGAGGACTATAGCCCAAGAGACAGTATTTAAAATCGCTCTGAGAAACTGTTCCAAAGAGGTAGGGCATATGTGATTTTGGGGAAGGGAGAGTACATGCAATCAAGCACACTTTTTTTTTTTTTTTTGCAGAAGGTTACTGCTAGCAACCTTCTAGTTGGAGTGGAGACAGATATGTTGGGGAACTTCTTGAGTAGCAGCAAGGGTGTGAAGGACCCTTTCGAGGTTCAAGAGGGAAGGTGTGATTTCCCTCGAGACACTGCTGCTAGCACGAAAGATTTTAGTGCTTTTGTAGATACGAAAAGTTACAAGAACTAGGCTCATAAAATCTGAAATTATCTGTCTGCAGACCTGGTCTGCCATTTTTCCCAGAGCACAGGGTGTTTCATTCCTGATTTCCACCCTGAACTCTCTTCAGGGGATGATGGAGGTCAGCAGAGCCCATGATTCATAATTTAACCCTTTAGAGGGAGGTGGCCAGTGCCGATTTTTGTTAGTAGCTGGTGGTTTATTTCCTTGAATACAGGAGGTAATGAGGTCTCACAGCCAATATTCATTTACTGAGGATTTGTAAACTCATAGAGCCGCAAAGCACCACCTCCACATTCAGCACCTGAGGGAACTGAAGCCCAGAGCCCTGCCAAGGTCACTTGGTGGCAGATTCTGGGCAAGATCCCAGGTCGGTGACTACCTTGTTTTCAGCTTGATTCTTAATGTCCATGGGATTCCTATTTTCTAAAGAATATCAGCTTCTCAAGTTATTTTATGATATATCCATTCACTCTTTCAAACAAAGATATCATGCCCACTATGTGCCAGACAGTGTTTCAGATGCTGGGGATTCAGCAGTGAACAAAATCAACAAAAGGAATCCCTGTGCTCATGGACCTTATAGTCAGGGCAGGCAGAAGGTGAAAAGATAACATTAAAAATGTAGATAGCATGTCAGATGGTGAAAGAACTGAGGACAAAAATGAAACAGAAGCCTATGTGTAGTCAGAATAAGCCTCCTGAGAAAGTGATATTCGAGTAAGAAGGACTGGGTGAACTCTCTGGATAGATCAATGGGTATCCATTGATCTATTGTCTATCCATCCACCTGGAGGGAGAGCTCCAAGGTAAATGCTAAAGTCCTGATGCAGGATCATCCTGGGGTGTTCATGGAAGAGCAGGAGTGCCAGTGTGGCTGGGTTAGGGGGTTGTGAGGGTGAAGACTAGAAGGAGATGAGGTCAGAGAGAAAGGGAAGTCACAGTTGGTGGAGGCTGATTAGGAGGGTAGTGGAGGCCATTGGACTTTGAGTTTTCTTGGAAAGAAAGACTGGGAGACTGGGAAGACTGGGAGAGCTGGAGGGCAGGGTGGACCTGACCAGAGGGGCAAAAAGACCTTACTTAAGTTTCAACAAAATCGCTCTCATATAGGAGAAAGAAGGACTGTCGATGGGCAAGGATAAGAGCAGCGGGATCATTAAGGAGACCATTGTAGTAATCCCAAAGCAAAATAGCTTTTTTATTGTCTCTAAATAGTAAAAGTAATCCATACTTATGATTAGAAAAAAATATGAGCGATATATGAAGAAGTGAAAAATCAAGATGAAAATGTTCTCTAATCTTAGCATCCAGACATAACCATTATTAACATTTTGGTCCATAATCATCCAGAATTTTAAAAAACCCAACATGAGACCACAGTGCATATACTGTGTAACGAAAAGTTATTCTGTTACACAGAAAATACTGTGCAACAAAATTATCTGTGAAAGTGTTAGTCGCTCAGTCGTGTCTGACTCTTTGTGACCCATGGGCTGTACCTACCAGGCTCTCTGTCCACGGAATTCTCCAGGCAGGAATACTGAAGTGGATTGCCATTCTCTTCACCAGGGAATCTTCCTGACCCAGGATCGAACCAGGGTCTTCTACACTGCAGGCAGATTCTTTACCATCTGAGCCACCAGGGAAGCCCCAAATACTGTATACATCTTTAAATATAAATAAATATAGCTCTACATCATTAATTTTAGTGACCACAGTATATATTACTGTAAAACTCTACCACATTTATTTAACTAATTCCTTATTGATGGACTTTTACATTGCTTCACTAAAATATATAAAACTGGGCCACTTGATGGTTCTCTTACTTATCTTTTGGCTTGTCCAAGTTTGTGTTACCCCTTGGATATCTCTGTGAAGGAGGGTAGGTCAGGACTGTTGGTTATCTCTCCTTAAGTTTATCAATGGATAGACCAATGCGTGCAGTCAGTTCGTAACATGGATGGCATTTGAAGTCCAGCTTTTTTCCTGCTATTCTAACCATTATTAATTCGATGTTTTGATACATAGTATCCATGGGGCTTCCTTTGTAGCTGAGTCGGTAAAGAAACTGCCAGTAATACAAGAGACTGGGGTTCTATCCCTGGGTTGGGAAGATCCCCTGGAGAAAGAGATGGCAACCCACTCCAGTATTCTTGCCTGGAGAATCCCATGGACAGAGAAGTCTTGGGGGCTACAGTCCACGGGGTTGCAAGAGTTGGATATGACTTAGTGACTAAACCACCACCATCCATGCTAAAGCATGGTGTTCATACGCAATTTTGGGACAAAAATCTTAACAAAAATCACCTGCTATGTGGATGTAACTATTTTTGAAGTTCAGGTCTCATATGATAGGTTTTGGTGATTCCAGCTCCTCCTTCCCACTTGCAGGGAGGGTCATTAGTGTTGCCAAATAAATCACCATAAATCTAACCATGCTATTTACCATATTCCAAGTGTAAGTGTATGTCCATTATGGCCCAGTGAATGTTTTTCCCAACATTAATTTTGATCCCATGGTTATGAAGGGATTCCAAAAACCCATAGATTCTGAGGATCACAAACATTAGGGAATGACCAACGATTGCTTCTCAGGAGGATGAGTGAAGACTGATCCCCAGGTGGCAGTAGTTCACACGTCGCCCAGCAGATGGCGATAGTTCCCAGACTTTCAGAGCCTGAGAGCCCTCCCAGCATCATCAGTTTGAAGTCTCTTGAGGTGCTTGAGATGAGGATGAAACAGAGAGGTTCCCTAAGTTGCTTCAGATGATTGACTTCTTCCATAGTTAACTAGTTCCACTGAAATGAGAGAAGGCAGCTAATTTTAGCTTTTAACTGTAATGGAAAGAAAAGTCTGCAAGCAAAAAGTGAAATCTCTTCTGTAAGCTGAGACTTTGATAATATCTTACTTATAATCAATGCCAAGCCCTAATGATAAAAAGAACTGATTCAATAAATTTATCTCTAAAATAAAATGAAATAAAGGGCTGTGAAATTCAGAGAGAATGAGAACAATGAAAAATGGAAGCGTGCGAGATAAGAAAAACTACAAACAACTGGAAATTAAAGTCAGATTTTTCTTGATTGTTTTCGCATCAGACATCACCATTGGCCATTCCCTACATTAATCTGGAGACTGTTTTGGTGATGTTCAAGAAAGCAAAGAATTTAGTTTCTGAGTCTACAGTGATTATGTCTCTTGCTTAAACATTGACTTGGCAATTCATTTTTTAAAAATGTGTATTAAGTCTTAGCAGTAAGTAAGATACTGCCCTCGTGGATCTTATATGTGGGAGAATCAGTCCCTGTAAGGAAGTAGTGCTAAGTCGCTTCAGTCGTGTCCGACTCTGTTCGACCCCATAGACGGCAGCCCACCAGGCTCCGCCGTCCCTGGGATTCTCCAGGCAAGAACACTGGAGTGGGTTGCCATGTCCTTCTCCAATGCATGAAAGTGAAAAGTGAAAGGGAAGTCACTGAGTCGTGTCCAACTCTCAGTGACCCCATGGACTACAGCCTACCAGGCTCCTCCATCCACGGGATTTTCCAGGCAAGAGTACTGGAGTGGGGTGCCATTGCCTTCTCCTGTAAGGAAGTAGAGAATGAAGTAAATAATTATTGTATTAGCCTACATGAATAATGGGCTTCCCTGTAGCTCCGTCGGTAAAGAATTTGCCTGCAATGCAGGAGACCTAGGTTCGATCCCTGAGTTGGGAAGATCCACTGGAGAAGGAAGTGGCAACCCATCCCAGTATTCTTGCCTGGAGGATCCCACGGACAAAGAAGACTGGCAGGCTACAGTCCATGGGGTCACAAGAGTTGGACACAATTTAGTGACTAAACCACCACCACCACATGAATAATATATCTTTAATGTTATGTATTAAGAGGAAAAGAGAGGGGCTGAGAGGGCATGGAGGGTCCAGGAGCTACTGTTTGGGATAGGCGACCAAGGAAGGCTTCTCTTCAAGAGAGATTTGAGCAGAGCCCTTCCTTGTGGAAGGAGCAGCAGGTGCAAAGGTCCTGGGGTGAGAGCAGGCTTGGACCTAACAGAAGCAGAAGATATTAAGAAGAGGTGGCAAGAATACACAGAAGAACTGTACAAAAAAGATCTTCACGACCCAGATAATCATGATGATGTGATCACTAATCTAGAGCCAGACATCTTGGAATGTGAAGTCAAGTGGGCCTTAGAAAGCATCACTATGAACAAAGCTAGTGGAGGTGATGGAATTCCAGTTGAGCTGTTTCAAATCCTGAAAGATGATGCTGTGAAAGTGCTGCACTCAATCTGCCAGCAAATTTGGAAAACTCAGCAGTGGCCACAGGACTGGAAAAGGTCAGTTTTCATTCCAATTCCAAAGAAAGGCAATGCAAAAGAATGCTCCAAAGAAACTCCAGTACTTTGGCCACCTCATGCGAAGAGTTGACTCATTGGAAAAGACTCTGATGCTGGGAGGGATTGGGGGCAGGAGGAGAAGGGGACGACCGAGGATGAGATGGCTGGATGGCATCACTGACTCGATGGATGTGAGTCTGAGTGAACTCCGAGAGATGGTGATGAACAGGGAGGCCTGGCGTGCTGCGATTCATGGGGTCGCAAAGAGTCGGACACGACTGAGCGACTGAACTAACTAATAAGAAATACAGTAAGTGAGACGAATGATAGGGAAGTGAGGTCAGAAAGGTAGTCAGTGGCCACGGTCAGGTCATGTCCAATCTTGTTCTGGTGAGGACTTAGGGTTTTATTCTAGGTTAGATGCAAAGATATTAAAGTGTTTTGAGCAACAGAATAGTTGGTCTGATCTACATTTTAACTGGGATCACTGACTATAGTGTGTGAAAATCAGCAGAGAAGATGAATAGAGAGACAGTATATTGCTCGAAGGAGAATATATATGAAAAGAAAAGAGACTCAAACCCAAACCATGGAATTTGGGGACCCACAGGTTGTTTAAGGACCCAGCCAAGCTTCCACGATTTTCTGGTACGGAACCATCACCAGATCATCTGACTAGTCCTAGGCCACTCTTAGTTGCCATCAGCGTTAGAGTCACGGCACTTTCTGTCCAGCGCTCCTGGCATTTCCCTCCCTCCTCTCTGTGCAGAGACCCCTCTTGCATGCATGATTGGGCCTTTCCATGTAAGAGCAGAGTCACTTCTTACCATCTGACGCTTCGTTTCTCACCCATCTCCTGGGGATTCGTAGCTCCTGTTTAGAGCTGAGGGACTTTTGTTTCCATGATCCCAAGTGGGGACCTTCCACATGAGTTTCCTGAGATGCTTCCTCCATCGCAAGACTTTATGTCTTTCAGCCGGAAGTTCTAGGATTCTTCTCTTCTCTTGGTGCTTCCAAGAGCACCTTCCGATTATGAACGTGTGCTGAGTCCTGCTGCACACCCACCTCGTGAAAACCCTGTGCTTAGACTGATAGCGTTCTGTGCAGTCAGACAGTGGTCTGGAGGGACCTGGTTGTAAACCTGATGGAGATTAAGAATCTTTGGGGATCAGTGTTTCCAGATCTTCTGTTGCAATAGGCCCCTGCAGGATCTTTGTTTCAGGATCTTTGTTTCTCATGCATTTCTTAAAACTGCCTGAACGCTCAGCTTTATTTTGGGCACCATAGGCTATGGTTTTCAACGGAGGGAGATTTGGTCCCTTATGGGGCACTAGGCAGACTCTGGAGATATTTTTGACTGTCTCAGCTGGGGAAAGGTGCTACTGGCACCTTGGAGAGAGAGGCTGGGGATGCTGCTAAACTCCCTACAATGCACAGAAACCCACCCTCAAAACACACACACACACACACACCAAAAAGTGATTCAGCCCAAACTGTCTGTGGTGCTGAGGCTGACAAATCCTATTACAAGTCAAAAATAAAATGAGAAAAATCTAAGCCTTGCTCAAAATAAAATGGCAATCAGGCTAGAAAATTAACTGATGTTCAGAAAATCAACTTGAGTGAAGAAGTTTTCTCAAACTTTTTTGGATGGCAGCCCACAGTAAGAATATACAATTCTCATAGCAGCCCAGAGCACACAAATATATCTCGAAATACGTGTGTGTGCGTGCAAACGCCTCACATAGCAGTACTCACGGATGCTAAATTCAGAGCTTTATGTGTTTCGTTTGGTTCCATTTTTGAAAACTGTAGTCAGGTCCCAGTGAGTTATTTTTACTCTCTGCTAATGGGTTTAAAATGTACAGCTTGAATAATATTGAATCAGATATATAAGGAAATTGAATACAGTTTCATATAAACAACATATCAGCTCTTTAAGGCATAGAGTGAGGGTGGATTCTCTATCGAAGTCACCAAAAAGGATCAGCCCTTAATTCCACAAATATTTTTGCCACATCCTTGTCAAAGAGAGTTGAGCCAAGCCTTCCCTTCCAAGGTTCAGGATCCAGTCCGGGGAGCAGACACGTGGCAGGCAGCATACCGAGGGGCTCTGCCGCACGGGGAGGAGAGTGGTTTGTTTCGCGGATCTGGGAGCTGGGAGGTGGGTTGGCAAAGATTCCACGGTGATGGGTTGTTGGGCATGGCTGGGAAGAGTTGAGTGGGATTTCTCCAAAGAGGATGGGAAACAGGAGAATCCAAGCAAAAGGATTTCTGGATTGAGTGATGAGGGAGATCTTCAGGAGTGTGCAGGAGCCCAAGAGACAGAGGGGCACAGAGGGAGAAAGTAGAAACCCCCTGCACTCTCTGTTAGTGCGCGTGTGCTGAGTCGTGTCCGACTCTTTGCCACCCCATGGACTGTAGCCCTCCAGGCTGCTCTGCCCATGGGATTCTCCAGGAAAGAATACTGCAGTGGGTTGCCATTTTCTCCTCCAGGGGGTCTTCCCGACCCAGGGACCTAACTCGAGTCTCTGGCGTCTTCTGCATTGCAAGCGGACTCTTTACCACTGAGCCACCTGGGGTTAATGTAAAGGCGTCTCCATTGGCGGTTACTCTCCTGATCCTCACTGTTTACAGGATCAAGGCCACACCCCTTAGCCCAACATCCAACATCTCCCACGGTCTTAGCCCCACCAGCCTCTCTACCTCGTTGCCCTTGGCCTCATAACATGAGGCCTCCACCCTGGCCGATGGGTCCTAGCTCCACTCACTGTCCCCAGGAGGCTGCCTGCTCTGTGCTGGTGGTGGTTTAGTCGCTAAGTCATGTCTGACTCTTGCGATTCCATGGACTGTAGCCTGCCAGGCTCCTGTCCATGAGATTCTCCAGGCAAGAATACTGCAGTGGGTTGCCATTTTCTTCTCCAGGGGATCTTCCTGACCCAGGAATTGAACCCGGGTCTCCTGCAATGCAGGCAGATGATTTACCAGCTGAGCTAGGAGGGAAGCTTGCTCTGTCCCTTCCTCTTATTCCCTTGCTCAGCAGATTCTAGATGGTATTTTCTCAGGGTGTAGGTTTCAAATCCCTGCAGAAATTCTTCCCTTAGAAAGCGACTCATGGTGAGTCCACTGGATAATTACATTTAGACAGTGAATTCTCAGCGTTGGCATGTCATGATTTTCTCTCTGGTGGAGAAAGGTTTGTGAGGCTTCAATGCTTGGAGACCCTCAGTGGCACCCCTGGTTCTTCCTCTACTCTCTGAGTCCTGATTTAATCAATATGCCTCAATATCTATTTGAAAACCAGACCAGATGACTCTTGTTTCCATTCATTTTGAAAGCGTTTCTTCAGTTCAGTTAAGTTCAGTCGCTCAGTCGTGTCCGACTCTTTGCGACCCCATGAATCATATCACTCCAGGCCTCCCTGTTCATTACCATCTCTCGTAATTCACTCAGACTCACATCCATCGAGTCCGTGACGCCATCCAGCCATCTCATCCTCGGTCGTCCCCTTCTCCTCCTGCCCCCAATCCCTCCCAGCATCAGAGTCTTTTCCAATGAGTCAACTCTTCGCATGAGGTGGCCAAAGTACTGGAGTTTCAGCTTTCGCATCATCCCCTCCGAAGAAATCCCAGGGTTGATCTCCTTCAGAATGGACGGGTTGGATCTCCTTGCAGTCCAAGGGACTCTCAAGAGTCTTCTCCAACACCACAGTTCAAAAGCATCAATTCTTCGGTGCTCAGCCTTCTTCACAGTCCAACTCTCACATCCATACATGACCACAGGAAAAACCATAGCCTTGACTAGACGGACCTTAGTCGGCAAAGTAATGTCTCTGCTTTTGAAAATGCTATCTAGGTTGGTCATAACTTTTCTTCCAAGGAGTAAGCGTCTTTTAATTTCATGGCTGCAGTCACCATCTGCAGTGATTTTGGAGCCTAAAAAAATAAAGTCTGACACT